>JAQFYB010002760.1:0-22589 GCA_034694085.1 Pogonognathellus longicornis | reverse complement strand
GTTTCATCTCCCACATTCTCATCCAAAAGTGAAAAAACACGTTTTCAAGCCAGAAGGTAATTATTAGAGTGACTGACTGCTCTTCCCTATAAGACACAAAGAAATTAAAAATATTTAACACTAAAGCCCGAATTTTATTCCTGAAGAAATCCAATTTATTTATTCAAATAAGTTGAGGCAAATAAACTCATATTATTATGCTTTACATAACTGCAAATAAGTAATTAGTCCATCCATGCAAAATGGGTATATACTGGTACAGTCTGACGGATACAACAAAATAAATTGGCAGTAATTCCTACGTATAAGCAAATCATAGGGGATACATTGACAATCCCACTCAACATACACTAAGTATAAGTAATGAAACAGAGTGGTATGTTATTTTGCTATTTCTAAGTCTGGGAACTTGGGAACTCATACACAACTCGAATGTAAGATAATAACAATAACGACTAACTATTTAACAAACGGGCACTGAAACTGTATTGTAAATAATATTCATATGAATTATATACATGCACAATATGAATGGAAAGGGGCAAATTGCATACACTCTTTTAACTATATAGGTAATATGACTTTACTCGTTACATCCATTGCTACATGGTTTAGACAGTAGTGTATGTATTACCTAACAAAAACTTGCTTCAAGGACAAAATAGTGCTCCAACCAGGTACCTACTCATACTAGACTTGTATGTGCTCCAAAATAAATACAGAATCCGCCCGTTTGCATTTGTTTGGTTGCAGTACACGGAGAGAAGTAGTGTAGTATATGCACAGATTACATAACACATACATTGTAATTTTATGCTACTCTGTGCTCTAGAAGTTACTCAAGTAAGTAGGAAGTGGGGTGTATAGTGCAGTATTCATTAAGGTGAAGTTTTAGAATTGTGTACGTTCATGTATGTATTAAAAACAACAATAACAACGTAATTGTATTCCATCACACGAGAATCACGTACAAAATTTAAACTTTAAATTAAATTTAATTATTTAGTTGGAGCACCCAAGTGTCATTATAGTCATTAATCATTCTCTGTGCTCTAAAGAAAAACAAAAAATGTCCTCAACAGAAGTAAATACTAAATGCGAGAAAAATGTGTACAGGATATTTGAACGAGATCACAAATATATTTCACATTGGTGGAAAACTACACAAATTTTGATGTATTTTATTGTGTTCGTAAGTGGAATTGCAACAAGTATAGCTTCTGGAAATATATGGGCAGCTTTCCAGCTCCAGTGTATTCTCAATTCTAATATGAAACTTAAAGACATACAATTTGAAATTGATAACAGTACGGGAAAGGAAACGTGGCCAACGTTGACTAAAGACAACATTGAAGTATATGAATGGGGAGAGTTTAATGCATGTCAGTTTTGTACCTTCGCCCCGGCTACGTCCGCTGTGTTCGCTTTTATATGGGGAGCTTTATTCTTAAATTGTGGCAAAGGAGGAAGGAATTCACATCAGTAATTTCAAGCTAGCACTTATTATTATTTATTAAATTATGGATGTGTTAATAAGCATTTTTAATTTGGTTCATAATTTTTTGTGCTTTATATATTTTAGAGCTACGCAAGCATGGCGAATCGTTCCTCCAGCATTTTTATTTACCTTGTCTTTGTTTATCTTGTCTACTGTCAGTCTTAGCATGATAACAAGTGGCTTCTTAAGTTTTTGCCATAATATAATGTATAACAGTACAAACTTGGATGTGAATTTAACAAGGTAAAATGTTTTAATACAAAAGCTTATTAAAGTTCAAGTTATCCTCATATTGTAAGGTGTAAATTCTCAGACTACTTATTAATTTATAATTGAATTTTTCTAACTTTCAGTTGCAGTGAAGTATTTAGTTTAAATTTTCCTTGGGACAACTACAACACACAACTATATGAAAATTATATGATAGCGCAAGTAAGGAATCCAATATGAACCAATGTAGAATAAATATTTGTACATATAAGTATTTAACAATTAAATTCGCTTGTGTCATTATATCATTCTTTCTTAATTACAGACTGGTTCAGCAGTAGTGTTTTTTGGATGGTTTATGGCTGTCACAATTCTTTTGATTAGATGTGGAACACGAGTAGATTTTGTTGTAGTAGCACGAGTTCCGAAGGCATCCACAAGTTCAACTAAAAAGGAAATGATTAGCAGTCAAGAGGAACAGGACGAATATACCTCAGATTTAAGTGACAGTGACAGTTTATCTGAAGGAGAGCGTAAAGAGCTTCTTCTAACAATTGACAAGACATGTTTGCATAGAATTGATGCGTCTAAAGATGATGGAGTTAATGAAGCAACAAATTCTTCCCTTTTGAAGAACAGAAGAGTGTGACAATTGAAACAAAGCAATAACTTAACTCGCAACGATTATAAAATACCAAGTTAAATAAATTGTCCTAAACTCCTGTAAGAATGAATTTAATTTAACAAATGACTGAATTTGTACCGTATTAAGAGTATTAACCACACTACTACAGAAACGGAAAAGTTCCTAAAAGTGAACGTAGTGAATATATGTAACTTATCTACTTATACCATGTAGGTATTACTTAATATTATTTACAATTAGTAATGCTGAATCGACTAGGCTCTTAAATATTGAACAATGTAACAAATTCATGATGGAGGAATGTAAAATTGCCATTGTATACAAGTGTAATATTATATTATAAGTATTTATATTCTTCATTTTTACTAATTTCATTCCTGAATTTGTTTGGTAATAGGAATTTTTATGTTTGTATTGTATTGTTTTTATGTTTGTTGAAATAAAAGTTACAGCAGCTCTTGCTTGACTTCAATATTGACAGAAGATGTAAGCCAGCGGTTAGAATTCCAAATAGATGCAGCACAAATGACCTGATCAACTTCACTCGAAATCTTCAAAAGCTCGAAACAAGGACACTTGTCACTATCTCTTGATATTTTCTCTGCAGTCAATATAGAGTTACAATAAACAAGACTTTAAATACAAACCTTAGCAATTGAGATACCTTGTGTTGTAACAGAATATATTGCATACCTTCTCTGTAAGTTCCATTTTTAAGTCTGGTATACCAAATAATAGGAAGAACGAGTGTGTAGTCCACTATTTCACACGAAAATGAGTATCGTTTATTTGCTCGGAATTCTTGATTTGGATTTGAGATTTTAATAGAAATGAGAGCCTCGGAAGGTGCTGTTAAAGCATTTGAATCTACATTTCACCAATATTAAAAATTAGTTTCAAGGTGGTTTAGATGTATGTAATGTGATAATGACTATGTATGAAATTTCCAAAACTGACTTACAGATGTTTTTGTCCAGACCATAGAAATAATTTGTAATTTTAGTATCGAATTTAGTGGTTTGTATGAAAAGACCATGGTCATATCTATTGTAAAAGTCTACGCAGCCTTGACCGCTTGTCCATGTCAAAAGCCCAGCTTTTTCATTCACTTTAATTTTTTGCAAAGCTCCTAGTCTCGTGGATGTATTCTTGTCATAAGCCCAGCAGCTTTTTTCTTGAAAAACGCATCTTGAGATATGTCTTGAGTGAGTGACACTTTGAGCTTCAACATCAATAGCATATCCTGTTTTGTTTGCCGGAAAACAAAAACGAATCATCCGAGAATCATTCAAAAACTTGATGGTGGATGACAGTTTTGGAGTCTTTAGTACCTCTGAATCTAAAAATCAGAAAAAATGCTTGTGATTTCATTTTCGTCTCTAGATTAAATTTATAATATAAGTTTAATTTTTGTCAACATTTTTAACGTACTCAGATTAATTTTATTTTCATTCGATAATGCCCATTCATCACCTTGAAGGTTAGGTAACTGCGATTCACCTGACAATTCAAAACGAAAATACAATACATTTACACAGCTAAGTTCTTTATGCGTGTGTTATTAAATTACATTGAATTCAGTTCCTATAACTTTACCCATAAACTTTACCATTCATTAAAAGGAATAAATTAGTTCCCTTTGTTTTATTGTTCACGGAGTATACAGAGTATTTTCCACTCCATGAATGATCCTTGTGAACACTAAAAACCGCATTATAAGAAGAGGTTATAATTCCTCGCAGTGTCGAGGATAATTCTTTATGGAATTTCGGGTTGAATTCTCTGGAATGCTAAACAATTACAAATGCATAGAAATTAATGAATTTGTGAGAAATAACAATACAAGTAATACAAAGCATTCAAGGTATTTTACTCAAGAAATCTAGGTATATAGGTATATCAGTCTATGTAAAGACTTACTACTTGACCGTAGAAATCCACATCTATAGGATACGTAGCTGAGCATTTAATTAAAATATTGTCATCTGCATTCCAACAGTCACTTGTTCTTCTTTGAATGGCAAAAGTATTTTTCCTTGTGCATTTAATCTCTGGAGAGTCTTTCTTGACTTCCTTCTCTCCAAGATGAGATTCACAATCGTGAACATACAATTTGCACACCGGATCTTCAGCCGTATCAACCTTTCCCATGCACCACTGATTTATTATTGTCACTGGCTTTGCTGTTACGGGTATCGGCCTGGGTGTTGTAGTAGTTGTAGTAGTTGTTGTAGTCGTTGTAGTAGGAGTCGTGGTGGATGTAGTAGTTGGCTTAGGAGTTGTAGTTGTAGTTGTAGTTGTCGGAGGAATTGTAGTAGTCGGAGATGTAGTAGTGGGAATAGTTGTGGTAGTTGGAATAGGAGTTGTAGTTGGAATGGATGAAGTCTCTGGAGGAGGTGTAGTCGTAGTAGTAGTCGGAGACAACGTTGAAGTTGTAGTCGGAGAATTAGTGGTGGTGGTAGTAGTAGTAGTGCGGGAGAATGTACGTCTCATAAAAACTGATGGAGTAATCGGGGAGCTGGTGGTACTAGAGGTTGGAACAAATGTCCTTCGAACTAATAATGCCGGATGTTTTCTTGGTCTTACTTTAATGCGTTTCACTACTTTCACACTAGTAACTGTGTCCAAGAAAATGAGTAGAAATAAGCAGAATAAAATTATAAATCTTACAGAGAACATTTTCGTTATTTATATGTCAAAACCTGCACACGTATTGCCAAGCTTTAAGATTTCTAATCAAATCGAATGATTTTATGCCTCTGATGACTTAGAAGGGAAGATGAGAGGATGCAGACACGCATTTGTTGGCAAGGCTCGTCTTCTTTCTGACTTGAGATTAGCAACTTAATTTTTTCATCGTGGATTAATTAGGTTAAGTTTGTCAAAATACTTTCTACACTTCTTACAACGCAGGCAGAGAATAATGCGGTAGCGCCTTAATGCAGCTCTTAGGACATGCACAAGAGGCAATGTCTTGATACACATATGATTATACTAGAAGTAGACATGCACTAAACCAAGGTTTATGTAGACTACGTACGTAAGAAATAAATACGAGTTTATATTGTAATACATTATACGATTAATACGATTAAAGCAATCTGGATTTCTTGAGACACTTGTATAGAAAAATGTTCTTAACAAACATTGAGCTGAATTAGAAACCTGATTTTTAAGACAGGAGTAATATTTGTATGAAGTAAAACTAGTTTTAAAGGTTCTAGTAATCATTGGGTGGCACAGTGTCAGTAGTGTGAATAACACATTTTAGGCACATCTTCGGTAATACGCACACACATGCAACGTGACCTTACTTCTTGGATTCCACAAACAATCCATCTGTAATTTGCAATGCAATCAATCAGTACATCAGCACTAGCACACATATCATATCAATATGTTATAACATTGTATAGCTGCTTCATAAAAAAGATAAAGTTTCAACCGCAAGAAAAGAACACCTACCATGAATGCTCTCAAAGTTGTATTTGGTTATAATGACCTTACCAAATTGCAAGGGTGCAACAGTGATATCATCGCCCCACCCATCAAACTGCAATTAAGTTACTTAAGACTACAAAAAATCATAACTCATATCTACAGTCTTTTGTTATTGTTTAGCTTTTGCAACAGAAATTATTCGTTTTGATTTTTTACTGTAGGTATACAAAGAGCAGGTACGAAGAATTTAAATAGAACTGAAAAAAATGAACGTATAAATAATTATTATTAAATAGGAGATTCTGTAGATTTCATGGATATAAACATCAAATGCTTCATTCATATTGATTTTATTTTCCTTGCTTAGGCCACATAGGTATTTATACTCATCTTTTACTGTGTAAAACAAACGAATATTTCACTCATTTTTATTTAATTACTGGAATTAACAAACCTAAAAGTTCACCTAACCATGAACATCGTAGTATATGATTGTAATTTAAATTGAAAAAGAGTTTTAAGTAAAAAGTCATCATTATGTTCAGATGACTTGTTGAAAAAAGTACGTTTTAATGTTTTTCATCTAAACTATGCAAGTTCACTTAGGTTTACACAATACACTCATGTCTTGTCAATGTCAGTCAATGTCAGGCTTAATAAGAAAAGCATAGCTCATTCATTATTATTTTTATCATTAACACAAAGAGCGTGAATTTTTTATATTCACATATTTGGGCTTTGTGATTCATTAAATATCACGATGCATGGAATTATGTCACTTATCCATAATTGCAACAATTTTTACAATAGTACTAGTGTCAATTTCAGATGATTAATTAAATGAAAACTGTGTAAAAAAGTAAGTTGGTCAGTTTTTTCTTGCAAAGGAAGAACCTCGAGTATATTCAGACCATAAAACAAAATGAGACAAAGTGAGAGTTTACGTTACGCTGTCACAAGAGTGATGCTCTTTTAATGTGTAGTTCATCCACTCTATGCAGTTCCCTATTAGAATGCTCTATGGTTTTGACACTAATTGGAGCGCATCGCTAAATGTGTTATATAACCAACCACTCATACAAACTGACAAACCCATTGAATACAATGGTTTTCTGTACCTACAATCAAAATAATCAAAACATCACAATCGGCAACATAATGGTTTTATTGAAATGTTAAACATTTTTCATACAATGAATATTTATTTGGTCAAAATACAATAATAAATACCAAACAGGATGTCGTGATACAAAAAACGGTTAGCCATGAAAATATTGATTGTCACAATGAAGGTGTTATGTCTGAATCTGAATATTTTAATCATTTTTCGTTTAAATCAAATAGAATAAAAGGATGTACGACAATTTTTTGGCAGTAGTTAGTTAGCTAGATTTAATTGCAGTTGAGACTAACTAGAAGTTAGTTAATGTAATATTACTTAATGTACTTATACAGGTAGTTAGTCTATGCTAACACTATCCAACTTTATTTTCCCCAATTTTCTTTGTGTTTGTGTAGCCATATAACTAATATTGACTGATTGTTTAGAAGTAAAATATTATTAGATCGTATATCTAATGATCTATATACATTCAATGTAACGAAGACTTATATCATAAGTAATATACAAAACACGCGTAACTGCAAAGCGTAATGAGTCTAATGAGATTCAAATAGCTTTCGATATCAGGGACTTTACGTTTGATATGAGACGGATGTTCTACTCACTACATACTTGAATGCGTTGACAGACTTAGCCTTAACCCACACTACTATCACTACTTGCTGTTTCCACCTGAATATTTTGTACTGACTCTCCAGGTTCATAAATTATGTTCTATTCTCACACTAATGTTGCTCCCCAAAGCGTCCATCATTCATAACTAGGGTATTATCATATTTAACATGCGATGTCTACAAAGCAGAATAAAGATAGGTATACATATTCAGAAAATAGTCGTTTAAATAACTAGGATGCAAATACATATACACGTACAACCATTAAATCAGAGTAGTTTAGTACAAGACACTAGTTTAATGCATTTATTCATTTGATACTGTCATACTCCTTTTAATTCATGCGAACACATCATAATATTAAGTGAGCTATTGTAATATTTAATTTAAGTGCATACATACCATTCAATGTACATGGAAGCGATGGTTAATGCATGTGTTTTGCGAATTGCACATTCAATTGGTTCTAGGTACCTTCACAAATAAAATCCTCCATTCAAATATTATAAGAGCATTGTATATTTTACACTTTCAATTAAGTTTCTAATGTGCTATTTCAGAGTTCATGTTAAATAGACAAGCTTTATTCATCACCAGCTTGTAAGCATAAAACAAACAATCTGCAAGTAAGGTGAGTTAAACTTTTCAGCATTCACAAGTCTCACATTTGAGATGTATATACTATAGGTAACAATTACAATCAATTAAAGACATTCGATTCATCCGATTTAATCTAACAATACATAAGACAGTAGAAATTGATTCCTTACCGACGCTTTAAGTGTATTTTATATGAGAAAACCCACACAAGCCATTTTTACTTGACACTTTATAAGATGTTTGAAATGATTTGCATGCATCATGCATCAACGCAAAGTGGCTACCTACAACAATCGGGACAACAGATAAAGTACAACTAACATGATTACATTTTAGGTAGGTATATAATTAGCATTGCAGCAGTAACTAGTACAGTACCGCAGTATGGTGTTTGTTGGTGTGTATGTAAACAAAAAAATGCAAAGACGATTGCTATACATTTACACTGCCCATGTATTACAATCTGCATATCATCACAATTTATTCCTACTACTTATACAGATAAACTGAATACTTGTTACTTGTTAGTATACTATTCGTCTACTGTGTATGTAATATCGCATGTGAGAGTCGATGTACGGAGTATCAAGGTTAACTTCGTCAGATATTGAGTATTATATATCTAATAAAGTGGTCGTTGCAACAATGATTTTGAATGTGATAGACACAAAGAAAAAGACGTGCTAATGTTTAGTATCTATACATCAATCAACAAACAAGAAGAACACAAACATATTGAATATAATACTTTTTGAACGTATAGGTACAATGTGTGACACACACATGCATACATAATACACAATGACACACTTGTATATACACATAACAATAAACAAAACATTTCAATTTGTTTAAGTTTCCATTGCTTACGTTAAAGTGAACAATTAAAAAGTGATTTTATTTTATTCTTTCAGTCTACATTGGAGTTTGAGAGCTGCCAATGAAAATCTGAAAGTATGTTGTACACAAAGGTGGAAGATGTACTTGAGGCTCTAGGTGAGATTTAGTAACTTTCTATCCACTATATTCCTCTTGTTCCTCCTCTCCACATGCACGCAAATATATTGTGCTCATTACGGTTCAAAATTTTGAGAGAGAAACTGTTCAATGTTAATTGTGTTTTTCTACAGGGGGCTACTCGAAATATCAAAAATGGTTAACGTTCGCTCTTATCTTCCCTCAGTTTCCTACGGCAATGATAGTTCTTTCGCCAATCTTTATTGGCTCAAATAAAGTTCAATTGTTGTGTGACAGAGATTCTTATATTCACGAAAATTATTCGGATACCTGCACCAGTAAACTCAATTGCACATACGATGAGACGAATTTTCAGTATGTGTCCATTGTACAGGAGGTATTATACATACAAATAAATACAGATAGGAAATACTTCCTATTGAAATACATATTTAATTTTTCTATTTCTGTGTTTTTAATGTTCTAAAAACACCATTTGTATTTTGAGATGGATTTACGTAGTTGGGTTAACCTATACGTAAAATCTATAGTAGGTATCATTAGTTGACACCATGAAATTGAACACTAAAATCATTGTCTTTAATATTACTAATATAGTGGAATCTGGTTTGCTCCCGAAGTTGGGTAGCTGACACAATTACAAGTTTTCAAATGGCCGGGATGATGATAGGCGCATTTGTGTCTTCGGTATTTTCAGATACGTAAGTAAAATTATTTTACCACAATGCTTCATTCATCATTGACAATATTAACTCGTCAAAACTGGGATTCGTTTTTCTGTTAAAGATTTGGACGAAAGAAATGTTTTATCGTTCAAACGTTCATGATGGGAATCTTAGGAGTTATGCCTGCATTTACATATGATCCATGGGCTTACACCGCAACAAGATTTTTTGCTGGTTTTGGAGTTGGAGGTGACTACACATTTATAAATGAGACAATTGTAACCAGGAATTTAATTCTCCGTTTCAATTTTATTAATAATTGTCTCATGTTTTCTATTTTTTAGCTTGCTTTGTTGTATACTTGTCTCATCTGATGGAATTTCTAGTTCCTTCATGGAGAACTATATGTGGAACATTGAGTTTTTTCCCTTTAGGGGAAATGTGTTTAGCTCTTTTGGCTTACTTAATTGGAAACTGGAGAATTTTGACGTTTGCTACAGCTTTGCCGGCATTTTTCATTCTTCCTTTTTACAAGTAGGTCCACTTTCAAATTAATTAAAAACATAAAATCTTTGAGCAAATAGCAACTTAAATGCTATGTTTGGCCTACAGCACCATTTTGGAAAGTCCTCGTTGGTTGCTAGTAAAAAATAAACCGGAAGAAGCTCACAAAGTGTTTGAAACAATTGCAAAATGGAATTCTAAACCAAGTCCAACTTTAGAAGAAATTCAAAAACTTCAGAGTTCCATTTTAAAACAAGAACAATCAGCTTTGCATGGACTAAAAGCAATGAAGACAATCATTTCAAACAGAAGACTGCGATTAAACTTGGCAATTGAAACACTTTGTGTCATGACAAATGCCATTGTTTATTACGGAGTTTCATTTAGTGCAAAGAATCTTGGAGGAGACAAATATATGAATATTGTTTATATGGGAATCCTTGACCTTTTTGCATCTCCTGCATCAATTCTCTTCACGAATCGGATTGGCAGAAGAAAAACATTTATGCTCTACATGTTTACGGCGACAGCGTTTATGGGGTCTATTGTCATACTCCAATATGTCAGCCCCGGTGCACCCTCAACTCCATTTGCGGTTATTGTCTTGTCCCTTTGTGGAAGATTTTGCATAATTGCCTCTTGGGGCGCTCTGAAAATAATGATCATGGAAACATCTCCTACCAATCTTAGGGCTACTTGTTTAGGCTTCACAGTATTTGCTGGATATTTTGGTGGCATTTTGGCTCCACAATTGGTGCTGCTTGGAACAAGTAAGATACAAAAATAAAATTACTATCTGAATTAATTATCTTAATTATGAATTATATTAATTAAGGTGTTATATTTCATATTATTCTTATGTTGCAACATTAATAGACTTTTTCTGACGATTAACCTTTAATTATATTTGTTTAACTATGTATTACAGTTTCTCCTCCACTTCCTTATTTAATATTGTGCGTGATGACTGTTTCATGTTCAATATTCTCATGGTTCTTGTCAGAAATGGTAGAAAAGCCACTGGAAGACACAATGGAAAATAACGATCGCATGGAAATGAAAGAAGCTTCTTAGGGTGAAATGAACACAGATATAAAAGTTCCTACTTTTTGCATTTTCCCACGGATGTTTCCCCAACTGTGGAACGGAAAATGGGATTTCAAAAACGAATGAAAATTAAATATACTGAAACAGATCCTTGCTCTCAATAATACCCACATTTTTACTTTTATGAAACTATTCTAATTGTTTAGCCAAGGAAAGGCTCGTAATGTCAACTTAATTACGCGACGCAATTTTTCTAACATTTTAACTTTTCCAACACCCACAATTACATAAATAATTTTATTTAAGAGTAAGTATCTGTGCATGAGCATTTAATTTTCATTGAATATACACAGATTATTTTCCGTTTCAAAGTTTTGAATAAATGACAAATTACCGATTATTACTGTCATTGTTTTATATTACATTATTATAGTACCTACCTTTTTCCAATATGACTGATTGTGACAAATATAATATTTTAATGTATCCATCCATTTTACTACAATAACTTCAAGTACCTATGCTATAATACCTACATCTGGTTTTATGTAATGCCCGGAGTGAAATATGTTATACTTCACTCGAGCAATATCCAAAGAAGTGTTTCAATAAACCGTGTGATAGTTGAAACGAAATATTTTCTTATTCTTTATTTTTCAAATAAAAAAATCACGAAATTATTCGAGCTATTCGCGATTTAGGTGAATTTTAGGTTGATTTTACCCTTTTGCTCACATTTTTCGCGTTTCGAGCGATTATTGATACGAATGTAAAATATACCCCATGTTTGGATTTTACCCTCCCTGAAATCGATTTCTGGATACGCCCGTTTAATCAGTATCCATGGTTTTGGTTTAAACACTGGCCTAAGGTTTGCCACATGGAACAGCAATAAACATAAATCTTTCAAAACGAATACAAATATTTAATTTTTTCTTAAATATTTCCAAATTCCAACCGAACTTTTGATCACTGATATCACTATTTCTTTGATTATTTCCTTGTCCAGTTTGAAACGCTTTCGAACATCCTCAAAATTTTTCGGTATTGTTCTTCCGGATCCAAACATTAGTCCTATATAGTCCTATCACCTCCACTTTATTTACTGTATAATATCTTTTTAAAATATTCCACCTTGGGTAAAGCAAAAAATTGTGTTAATGCATATATCCAGTTCAGATTTGAGGAACCTCCACATCTGAAGACTCCATTTTTGCACTCTGTTCTAGTCAAACTGCAAATAGTCAAAATGTCTTTTGGTTGTCTTAAAAAGTACGAGAATTTTGACTCTACTAAAAGAGTGAAGGACAAAGATCGTTTTTTCGTGATAACCGCAGTGTTCAATCCAGCAAGTTTTCATAGTCGTTACAATTTATATCGCAAATTCGCAGAGCACATGAAAGAAACAGGAGCTCAACTAATCACCATCGAGTGCATTTTCCCGTCTTTAAATCAACACAAATTTCAAGTAACGGACTCGAACAACCCGTGTCACATTCAGATAAAATCAGAATCCGTTTTCTGGATGAAAGAGAATTTAATTAACATTGCTGTATCCAGACTCCCTCCTCATGCACAATGGGTGTGTTGGTTGGACGGAGACATTCAGTTCGAAAAAAAGAATTGGATTCAACTTACCATAAAGCAATTGCAAAAGTACACAGTTGTCCAGGTATTCAAAAAAGCTAAATTTTTGGGACCTCCGGCATCAAAAAATCTAATTTTGCGAACAGATTACTCGTTTGGATATTCTGTCATCCACAATAAAATTATAGATCAAAAAAGATACGACGAGTGGTACCCGCATCCTGGATATGGCTGGGCAATGTCAGTCAAAGATTTCCAGGAAATAAATGGATTACCGGATTATGACATTGTTGGATCAGGCGATCTTCATTTTGCCTTTTCTTTAATCAATCGAGTTTCAAATGCATTGGAAGATAAATTGAATCCAGGATTCAAGAAAATGATTTTGAATCACTCAAATGAAACGTACAACAAAGCTCAACAGCTTTCTAAGAGGCATTTAAAGGAAATTGTTGGATTCGTCCCTGTTACAATTAGTCACAATTGGCACGGGCCTCTGAAGGACCGACAGTACTTGAACAGGTGGAAGATTGTAATTGCTCATGGTTTTAATTACTGTGCGGATACGAAGAAAAATTCGGAGGGATTGCTGTTGCTGAACCCAAATAAACCCGGTCTTCAGAAAGATATTTTGGATCATTTTCAAATGCGAAACGAGGACACAAACGCAATTGATGAGAAGGGTGATAAAAAATGGAGTGACCAGAAAATGCAAGTAAAACAACTGTCAATGGTCAAAGAGGACGATGCAGCATTAAAGAAGCGAAAAAAGAAAAAGATGCCAAAGAACACAATGAGGGGCGACGGAGATTATCCGTTCCCTTGTTTTTATTGATGATTTTGAAGTTGTAAATCCCAGTCATTCTGGTTCAATGATTTACGAAAAAATAAATGGAATTTTCAAAAATTTCGCAAAAGTTCGAAAATTGACTTTCACCGATTTGGATGAAATTTTGTGGGTTTGTCCAGAATTTGATGCTTAACTAAGATGGTAAGATGAAAGATGGGGATGATAGGGCAAAGATGGTCTTAAAATTACAATATTATTTCGTATTAAAAACAGAATACAGTCTACTTGGCCCTTTGCATACATGTACACTATATTAACATATTAAACCTGTAATTAATTGTCTGCTTATATATTATTATCTATGTAGTATGTTGCACATAGGAATTGGGAACTATGTTATAAATATATAAATCAATTAATTCAGTATTGAATTATGCTCTTTACCATATCATGCACACGCTTGTTTGTCAACTTTGATCATAACATAAAATCGTGATCACTTGTAATTTTTTATTACGCTTAGGTAGGATATTAAGATTGTAGTCTAGTCGTAAATTAAAAGATATATTTACTAAGTGATAATGCTACTGTACTCGAGTTGCTTTACAGAGACGTTCCATTTACAACAGGATATTGAATTGAGATAATGAGTTATATTGTATCACCTACGAACAACGAATATTTAATCAACCCGTAAAGCATGAGATACATGTGTGTATTGTATTTACTTTACTGTTAAAAAGGCGTCAAGAAATCAAAGTTCAACTTCTTAGTAACTGACAACTCGGTTATGTAGCATAAGTATTATCTTACTTTAGAGGTTGTATGCAGGTCATGTTGATGCTGAAAATTTTGTTTTCTTGGAATGACTTACTTATCTATGTTACCTCACACTTAATTCACAATGCTAACTAAGTCAATATACATTGCATACACGAGAACAAATCCAACAGAAGTACCTTGCATAGTTAGTTACATGGTTAACATTTTCTTAGTCACATAGTTCAATGGGTATTATACGTAATGTACAGATGGGTATTTTTAGAAAGTCCCTAACATAGGTACACATGTATACTAATAACTGAATCATCATGAATATCTAATACTTCCTTGAAGGGGTACTATAACCCACGAATAATAAACACTGAACTTAAAAAGACATAATAAATATTTTTACATACACTTACTGAACCATTAATACGCAAATAAAGAAAAACAAGAATATTTTAAATCAATGTACGCATTTAGACACACTGTTAAACGAAATGCATATTATCACCATCCTATAACATTTACAAACCCCAAGCTAAGTGGCGACATCAAATAATACATTCATGCTATGTACATTTAGTTAGACAGGTGCATTCATGAGACAGTCATCCTGTAATTCCATGAAGCATGTCATGAAGTTACAATAATGTTAATGTAACGACTGAATGATTAGGAGTTAACAACTCTTCACGCTGGTTTTCCTATTTATCTCTGAATAGAGACAAATTCTACAGTCGAGATTATCTCGTCTACAAACCCAGTTACCTAACTAAAAAACTACAGTGAATAACATTGTATCATTAAGTCAATCAATTCGACAAACCAACAACAATACACTAATGTTACCTACATCCTTTCATATGTATTAAGTAATACGTGACAAACATTTACCTATGTATTTATTTTTACTCACTCAGTCAGATTTTTGTTGCTGTTGTAAGAATTAACAGCTTAGAAATGGGATAGGAAAAAATGATATACTTTGTCACGGTGTGCTTACCACTTACCAACATTACCTACTATTGTAAACTGAAAGTGAAATCTTTTATATCCACAAATATAGACTCAACTAACTGTGTCCTTCCACATTTTAATAGCATCAGCTCATTTTAACTAGTGACTAGTGTTTGCATGAAGCATTTTGATCTTTTGTGTGTGACTATAGAGAGAGCAATGTTAAACCAAGTTAATTACTGATTCTGATTGCAATGATCGGATGAACTAGAACTGCCTCGTTAATAAAGCCAAAGTTTAGTCTTATGTACAACACAAGTAGTCGATAGACAAGATTAAAATTTCGAAAATTTAGACACAGCTATAAATAAATTTTTTTTTATTTTACTTGACGAAACCTTCTGCTATTCATTCAATTCAATAATTACACCGACATAGTTATTGACTTGGGATTTTTGCAGTTTAATATCCTTCAAATACTGCACACTACAAGTTTACTTCTCTATTTACCCAGGTGCCCAAGCATATACTTAGGTTAGATGTATGTATTTAGAAATAAGTAAAGCATACTTGTTTTACATTATTTTAATACATGCAATATTTTTAAATAATTTTTAAATAGAATTATTCATCTTGTGGTCTTGTGGATTGATTTGTTATGTACACTGACATTGCCATATTATTATTATCTTACATAGATCCTACACATAATATTGAATACCAATTCTTTACCTAAACTACGGAACGGAATCATTCTTTGAGAAATTACTATATCTTTACACCAATAATCACACCATACATCGCCTACACTGTTACACAGGTTCACAGGTAATGTTACGATTACTGGAATTAATGTTTGTCCTATATTTATTTAAATAAGAAATATTATGCTATAATATCTATTATGCATAGTGCGCGTATGCATCGCTTTTATTATTATTACCTATGCTCTATGCACATTGAACCATTATTACATTATCGCAACTGACAAAACACATGGCCATATCTAGAATCCCATTTCGGGGGTGCAAACGATAAACTACTAACAAATTTTTTTAAATGAATTATTGGCAAAATATGCCCAAAAGTATAATATATCAAAATTTCGGGATGGGTAAATGTCCTTTTTGCCACCCTCTCAATATAGTATTGGCAAAGCATGTATAATGTTGCAGACTTCGTGCAAAAGTATCATACACTTACACATTAATGTACACAATACTTGGATTTATGTGCACGTGTATTTATTTTTGGTCTAATTATGTGCGTAGCCGACAAAAAATCTACATCAGTTTAGGGAAAGAATAATCCGTACTTTAGCAGGTAAAAAGGTTTATGTTTATTGAGACGCAGCGCTGGGTTGCATAATAAACTTCTAAATAATTCTCACCTATAGATGAATATTATTGACAAGTGTCTGCATTCTGCCATACCGCAAAGATCAGTTGAGCACAGCACGTGTAGGTAACAGACCTGTATATAATAATATGTGAATTGTAATATTGTAAGATCTAAGTAAGGTAAGCGTATTCCGTAACCCAAATTCCCAAATTCATGGTTCTTAAATTCGAATTGTCGATTTTCAATATTGTCTTTTTCATTGCATAACAGCTACTTTGGTATATCAGAAAATATTAAAAGAATATTTATAAAAAACTATTTAAAGTACTTGTTAGACCTACCTAACAATACGTACACAATATTTAAACACTTGAAGTACCTACTAGAAAATTATTTCATTTGCGAAATTTCCCCAAACCAACACTAAAGCTACTTTTTTTAAAAAAACACAGAGAGTCATAAACTTCATATTGTTCATATGTTCATAAAAAAATTGACGATGCTACTGTTGCGTTTTTATTGCTCAGTACTTATTCTAGGCATTGCAGACTGCAGAGTACACAATTGACACGAACGATCATAATTAGAAGGTTAAAGATCGTAATAACGTTTTGCGTTTTATATAATGAGCAATAAGTGTTTACTTTATTTTTTGAATTACGAATCTAGTATATTTTTACTTTTACACACATTATTTACGACTATAATAGGTATATTATGGTAGTTACTAGCTATGCAGATACATGTAGGTACTAGGGTAGTCCATTTAATGTGATTATCTATTCTCACCTTTGCAATAAATATTATAATACGGAAGTTTTTCTCGTTATTTATAATTGTCATTGAAAGTTGAAACTAAGGAGAGGTTGTAGTTGACAGAATAAATGTCTGCTTAGCACGTCAATAGGCGTACGTAGTCACAATAAACTTCTTAATTGACAATCATACAAAAGACTAATTACAGTTAATTACAAGGCTACTGTGAGAATGGAGTAGCCATATCTATATAGCAGCAGAATATTTGTATTGCCATCGAATTGTATATGTACTAGTCTGCTCTTTGTATAACGCATAATGATTTACACACATGTAGGTGTATAGCATTCAGAATTGTCTCTTAATCTCAACGATAATAGAAGGTTCAATTTGAAGCAAAAATACCTAATCCATTAATACTGATAGGTACAAACGGAACTTAATGACATCTTCCTCTTGTTTGAATATTTTACAGATAAAACTGAATGTAATCCAATTGAATATTCAAGGCACGGCATTGTTACAGTGAGGTGGTTCTTTAAGAAGCGCATAATACTATTACCTATTTTTAAGATGGCAGATAAAAGCAGCTCAAGATCTCAAGAATTCACAAAAGTAGAGGACGTTCTGGAGTCAATTGGTATGCAATGCACACAATTTTAAAATCATCCTGTAACATGAATTTAAATCATAACATTATTATTAATTGTATGCAGGCAAAAATATTTTTGCATTATTTCAATCAAAATGATACCAATCTAAATAAAATCATTATTATAAATTCATATTTTGTAAAATTACAAAATAAAATACAATTAATTAATTATTGCCCTTAGGTGGATACGGAAGATACCAAAAATGGCTTTCATTTATCTTAATATTTCCACAATTTCCTACTGCTATGATTGTGCTGTCTCCCGTTTTTACCACTTCGAACAAAGTACAAATGTATTGTCAGTCAGATTCATACTACGGTGACGAATTCGGACCAGACTGTAACATTAATTGCACGAATTCGCAAGATCCGTTTGTGTATACCTCAATTGTTCAGCAAGTAAGACAACTTACCTAATGAATAAACGATAAATATTGGATTGAAAATGAATTCTTATTAATATGTGCGAACCCTATAGTGGGACTTAATCTGCAGTAGACACTGGATTGCTGATACGATCACAAGTTTTCAAATGGCTGGTATGATGACAGGTGCTTGTGTCTCATCCCTACTTTCTGATATGTTAGTGTATTAAAAGTGTCTGAAAATAAGGAAAATTGGTTCAGCATATTAAAAAAGAGTTATATCTACAATATGGAATTCTCTGAATAGGTTCGGGAGACGATTGTGCTTTATTTTTCAAACTTTATTCATGGGACTATTGGGTATGCTACCCGCCCTGGCAATTGATCCGTGGTCGTATGCGGCAACAAGGTTCCTAGCTGGATTCGGAGTTGGAGGTAGTTTAAAATTAAAATGTTGATTGACAACTCTTTTGACAACTTATTGGGGCTAGCAATAACTAATAACTCTTGAAAAATTATTTAGCATGTTTTGTCGTGTACTTATCCCATTTGATGGAATTTCTTACTGCTTCATGGCGAACAATTTGTGGAACTGTTAGTTTATGGCCAATAGGGGAAATGATTTTAGCTCTATTAGCATATCTTATTGGCAGCTGGCGTTGGTTGACTTTTGCCACAGGAATTCCAGCAATTCTTCTTTTGCCATTCTATAAGTAATGCTAAAACAAATACTTTCAAATTCAAATTTTAATATTTTTTGATTTCATGTTTTAGTAAATAGTAAATACATACATTAAATACCTAATGAATAAAATTGTGTCAAGCTAGATTTGTACTGGAAAGTCCTCGTTGGCTTTTGATCCACAAGCGAACTAAAGAAGCTCACGACGTTTTCTCCAAAATTGCAGAATGGAATTCTTGTTCACCTCCAGATTTATCCGAAATAGAACAATTACAATCCGTAATTCTCAAGGAAGAACGCGATTCATTAAGAGGAATGCGAGCAATAAAAGCGATCATGTACAATTCTAAGTTGAGAGTTCACATGACCGTCTTAACTTTATGCAACATTACATGTGCAGTTGTATACTATGGAATAGCATTCAATGCTAAAAATCTGAGTGGAAACCCATACATGAATATGTTGTACTTTGGAATATTCGATCTCTTTGCTTCTCCAGCCGGAATTATTTTTAACAATTTCATCGGAAGACGAAAAACGTTTATCATGTACATGGCAGCTGGGACCACGTTCATGATAACAATTTTAGTTTTAGAGCTCACCCATGGCATCGACAATATCCCAATGACTATTAATGTGTTATCCCTCTGTGGAAGATTTGGAATCGTTGCTGGCTGGGGATCTCTGACGTGTCTTATTTTAGAATCGTCGCCCACCAATTTGAGATCTACGTGTTTGGGATTAACGGCTTGCTTTGGATACTTCGGGGGAGTTCTGTCACCACAGCTTGCTCTTTTGGGATCATGTAAGATTTTTTGTAAATTAATAATACAGTAAATTCTAATTCAACAAATTTAAAAAATCATTACCTAGTAGTTGTTTATTTTTTGACTTCTTACAGATTCCGCCGCACTTCCTTACATAATTCTTTGTGCCCTCACTGTTACCAGTTCCATCAGTTCATGGTTATTCATTTCTGAAACTCTGGATCAACCGTTAGAGGATCTTGTTGAGGATTAATTGATAAAGCCAGCCATTTCATATTTTATTTTGCCATTACCAATTTAAGCAAATAAGAAAATCTTGAGACTTATAGATATAAATTTTTTCTTTGTAATAATTAATCATACTATTTTTATGCTGTGTGGTAGCATAATTTTTTGGCTTGTGGTACAATCTTCAAATCTTAATGCTTTTATTTTTATTGATTTGACAAATCTACCATAATAATATTCTCTTTATGACTTTGAAAATTAAAGTGAGAAATAAATCTCAAATTAAAAATTCTGATGTTTCAGTAGTTGGAAATGTTGGAATTTGTCATGTAATTTTACATGTAGATAGGTGCATAATACACTATTAAGAACCTTAAATATTTACAACAAGCTCACACGACTATTTGAAATTAGTGTGCATTCTCCTCTATTCTAAACAATCCCAAGACTTGAATACATAACAGAATATAATACATATAATAAATACATGTATTATTCGCTTAAATGACAGAACAACCATGAGTCTCAAGAACTATATTCTAATCAAATAACTTTAAACCATCGCTCTATCAAAGCTCATTTCTAAAAACATTTTTACCCTGGTGTTCCCCCCCCCCCCGAAACCAAATCCTGGATACGGCCTTGGATATTTATTTTACTTTGTAATAATAAGAACTTGTCTTACCCATCTCTATTTATGGTTAACTACGCACAATATAAATAACATAGTTTTGTCAAAATGTTACGAAACGAAACAAAATGTTCTATTTGTAATTACAGTATTAGACTTATTGTTAGTATTAAGTAATGTAATGTATTATGGTGGTAAATATATCTTTGGCATCAAGGGGTAGAGGCTGGAAACAGACCAAGGCCAAGAAGGTACTTAAGAGCTTCCACTTCTGGTAAACCAGAAAGAAAAAAGGAATATAATACTTATAGATAAAAGGATAGCAAGCAACAAGGGATAATCAAGGCTTAGGTCATAAATATAAAAAGGTAAATTCTATGAAAATGTTTTAAGACAGCGAATGACTAATACCAAACCAAATGGAACACATTGGTTGGACATTTGAAAATGCTTTAAAAGGGTTAAATTATTGGTTTGAATAATTCATTCCTTGTCTAAACTCTAAGCCAAACTTACTTGAAAACATATTTATTCTTACATTTTACTACTAAAACATGTCTCCTATTCGTAATGTCATTAAATATATTATTCTGTCACTTTTAGTGACTGTATCTACACCAGCACCAAGCGCTAAAGGTCAGTTTAGAATTAAAAAACTTCTTATTACCGATAATACTTTATTCAATTTTGTCTAATATTTAAATTGAATTTATCGTTATTTTAGCTCATAATTTTAAAAGAATTGCCCCATCCAACTTAAGGAATGTGGTAGCTCAATCAACCAGCAGTGGAACTGCTGCTACATCTGGAAATGCCTCTACGGATGCTTCTGGAGACAATACATCAGGTCAAACAGGCGGTGGTTCTAGTGTTGGTTCTTCTTCCCAAAGTGTAACCCAAGCTCAAGGTGGTCCGGATCCAAGCGGATATGCTGCTGGTGGCAGTGCGGCTTACGGACTATCTACAGCAGAAGGAAATAGCAATGCTTCCGGAAACGGTGCACACTCGACCAGTGACACCAACAGTGAGTTCATTTTATTCATTTGTCCGGATTCGGATAGCAATAGTTATATTATTATTGTCTCACATTGGCTGTGAACAGGAATAATTTATAATTCTTCACGATTACAGCTCAGGGAACTGCAGATACGGACACTGATTCTTTGGTCACAATAACTGGAGGGTCTCGTGAGAATCTTCAACAAAATGGTAAGTAATGATATTATTACATTTGCAGTCTTACATTTTTCATATATCAATCATTTTCATGTAAACTGAGAATAAGTGTATTTTTTTAAATAACTCAAAATGTAAATGGATACCTATATTGTAGCCTCTATTATAAATAAGATCAAATCTGATAGAACCTAAGACAATGTACTCTGTATAGATGATAGAAATAAAGTTTCGTATTTTTTCATGAATATCTTGTTTTATAGGAAAGGGGCGAGACAGCAGCTCTACTGTGTGCGGAAATACTTGTATGAGTAACATTTAATTCTACTATTTTATGCTTTAATTGAAACAACTTTTCAATTTATTAAAATTTTGGAATAAATTATGTGAATTGTGCTTTCTACTACTATATTAACTATTGGCTATTCTATGTAATCAGGATTGTTACTGTAAAGCATTATTAGTTGGACTAAATAATAATAACTATAGGCACAAATACGGCCGCTGCGGAGCTAGAGCTCACGCACGCGCTAGCAATGTATCTTGTAGGGTAAATTGTT
>JAQFYB010002759.1:0-22591 GCA_034694085.1 Pogonognathellus longicornis | reverse complement strand
ACCTATTATATTCGCCGATGTTCACTGGAATTTCCTTCAAAACCCCCCCTGTTATAAATCCTAGATCCGCCACTGTTTGGGGGTTTCCCGATCAAAAATGTCAAAATTATAGATAATTAGATGTATTTTAAAAGTATACAAGTCAAGAATCGGTTTTGTTTTTACAAAATTGTTTAGATAGTTTTTATTTTCTATAAATACATTTGAAGCAATTTCTAAGCTTGAATTTATTTAAAAACAAAATTGACTGACTCCTAGTCCAAACCACCGCCGGGGTTAGATCGGATCATATTATTTGGTATATGCACTGATATTTAATCAATAACAAAGATATAATTAATCTGGCATGGAATGACAGGTTTTTCTAGTGGGATGGAATGTAATACCATGCAGTAGCTGCAGTAAATTCTTAACCACAATAATATATGATTATATATAATTTCTGGGTAACAGTTGAATTTGGATTTATCGTTACAGAGCCCTAGAACCTATATATATATATACATATCATATATACATATACATATATTATTAGCAATAACAAAGTTTCTACCTGACATATAAACCACAAGGACATCAAATACCTTATCAAGCGAATTTAATGAAATAAAGGATTATTACACATGAGTGGGATTTTCTTGGCACGCAAACTATTCTGGAGTAATTCATGTAAAAGTGTTTGACATCGTGTGTCTTCTGTACAGAACAGAGAAAGGATAGTTGAATACACACAAATGAAATGATATACACCTACTTGCAAATAAATGGCAAGAAATAAGTAAACTTAAATGACTGAAGAAAACCTCACAAACCGAGAAAAGGCTTTGGCTGAAAACTCCAAAAACCGAGGAAAGGACTGGAATACTTGACTTAAGTTGCGAAAAGTCTGGAGCCAAGTTGATACTACAGTTACAGCTACAGCTACAAGTCTAAATACAACTACAGCCCTACATTACATCAGCATCCACTAAAATATCCAAAGTAAAGTCAGTGTATCATGCAAAGGAAATGAATGGTAAATATTACCAAGTACCTTGTACGAAACGTAGATTCTTGCCTTAAAACAAAAGTAACTATATACAGAACGAGACTAACTACACTACAGATCACCACAGAACACTATTTCTACTCCAGTAACATTACTATTTCTACTCGAATACATTTTCTATAACATTCAAGTGACTCTGGACCATAATATATCAAATACGAACACCATATCATTCCTGTGACTGAAGTGATGTGATACTCCACACATAATACACTTGGTCCAACTTAACTTTCTTCCCCAGATCTTTTTAGTTGGTTTGAGTCTCAATCTTAACTCCCGAGTTCAGATGAGACTACCACTAAAAGTCTGCGGAGACGATTGCCACGGCTAGCTTCACTTTCCTAACACACCACACTAAACTTGCCTTGTATTTGCCACTTCCTTGCGACGAGTGCAAGTGTTGCGACTACACGAGTCTTCCAAGTTCTACCTCTACAAAGCACAACACTCTCTCTGTCTGTGAATTTCACTGTTAAACACAATTTCTCCATACATTCTCGTTCCTTAACCCACTGTAATATTATACACAGTAAACTTCTTACATGAATGTTCTCTCTACTTTTTCTTTGCCATGCAAAGATAAATTATATTATTCGGACTACTGCTCCAGAATTCTCACAACTCTCTACATGATATATACACAACCTTCATTCATCGCTATGTATATATGAGAGCAGGTTTTATATACGTTTTAGTGTAACCAAAAACATGTTACACAGAATTGAAATCTATCTATATAGTATAAGACCTACACAAAACAAAGTCTTACATTTTGCATGGTAGGATTGCATCTGTTTATATATGTACATACAGTATTCAACAACTGTTTCTAGGCTGTCCTATACTCTCACTATCTAATGAACGGCTATCTCTTCAATCTGCACTACTGACTGACTATATGTATTTTATGTATGTACCCATGGAAAGTAATGTAAGGTATATATAGTTTATAGTGGGTTAGGTATGCAATATAAAATTATAAGTTTGATATACTAAATGTAAGTAAGATGTATGTATGCACATTACAGAGATATATACGCCAGTAGAAAAGAATTGAGAATCGGTTTTGGTGATGGCGATGGGCGATGGCGATGGCTATGACACAATACAAAACAGAAAAGTAAGACAGGAAAGCAGTAAGTCGTTTAGTTTGTTGCGTGTTGAATTGGATTGCAGCATTCAGCTCTTAGTTCACCACCAGCAGTTGGATGAATTGAATAAGACACGCATATACTACACGAACAGACAAAGAACGAGAGGAAAGAAAGAAGTTAAGAAAAGAAAATGTGCAAACCATCAAGTGAACATAAACTCTCACTACTATTAGATTTCAAGGGTGGATCCTGCTTAAAATCCACAGTGTACAACACAACACCAGTCGAGTCGTCCAAATTCCATCCAAATGTAGAAATGAAGCAGTGTGTAATGTACCTTAGCTATATGGAGCAACTACTGCAAAAGTAGACGGGAGAGTTCCAGCTCAGTAGTTACAGTACAGTAGTTAGTTCAGGACTTTTTACATTATACAACATTACAGCCACCATAACATGACTTGGATGCTTATTGCTTACCATGAAACTGTATCTTAGAATGGCATTTTTACGACGTTTAACCATATTAACCATACTACTATGGCTTGGTGTAACTACAATAATATCCTTTTCCAACCTCTGCATGGCCGGCAAAACCTTTCGTACTGTACCTAATATGAACTCCGTGAGTTTTGCCATGCCTCGTACATTAGTATTGCTATATATTTCTAATTGCAATAATGTAAAGAAAAATTTGTTGCGTTCAGTACTTTTCATTTCTTAGAATGTCCGAACTCTTGTTCCCGACGAGCCTTTCTTCCCGTGATCATTTCCTACTGTAAATCCTTCCTATAACTTGATTCTTTTCCAGTTGCATGTTTTTCGCATGAACCCTTCTTCTTCTCCCGATCCTTCTTCTATGACTTCTATCTAAACCTTTCTTCGTCTCACTAATTATCATCTTCGCATAAAATAATTTCACTTTTATACTGCTTGCTGAAATAAAAGTATTTTGTAATTTTGTAATATTAATTTATTATTGAATTATGAAAAATATATCGGTTATCTGTATATTTATACATATAGGTGTGTAATTAATAATTACCTATTTTAATTTTACAAAATACTGGTTGAGTAGCCTGATTACTATTATTACCCTGGATACTATTATCTGCACCTCATAAAATGATAGATTGTAATAGATGTTAGTAAGAACGACAGAATATTTTTTTGTATTTAATTAGGTAAGGGATATATGTAAGCCAAGAGGCACAGAGGGAGAAGAGGAAAAAAAGTTATATTTAATTATATAGACGAGGAAGGGATTGGGGAAGGAAGCCTCGTAAGACGAGGAAAGACATGGCATCGGACGGAATGACTTGCAAAAGTGCATCTGGCGAGAGGTAGTTTTAGATTCGGGTCGTGGTATATATATACATCATTTAAAAAGAGTTGGTGGAAATTGAAATTTTGTTGAATGGTGGGTCAAATTAAATTACCCATAAGTGCTAAATGGTGACCATCAAACTCATCATTACCATGTTCCTCAAACGGCAAAATAATCCTATTTTCTGCAAGAGCATGTTTTCCAAATTGCTTCGTTTGCAGAGGTGAGGGATTTATTGTGATTGACTTGGCTCTTCCTTTTTATATCCAACTGACTATTGAAGATTCTTCCAATCGTCGACGTCATCGCAGTGTTGTTCAAATGTAGGTCAGTTATTTAATCACATTTAGGACTCATGTCAATGCACACAATACGTAACAACTAACGGCCCTTATTCTAAAGACAATATATAGTTAAATGTAACTGCCGGAAACGGCAATAGTATAAAACATACTCTCTATCTTATAAAAAGTTTTCTCCACCCATGTTAAAAAGCCTAAACGCTTGAGGCCGCGAGTATCCCCCTAGTAGTATAATAATATACATTATTATGTAGATTTAATTAAATGATCTCTATGTGGATCCGATAGTGCTTGAGCTTCGCTTTTATGACCTTTACAGAACGAATTCCATGGAAGGCAAGACACACTTTTAATTGTTCATTCTTTCGATTTTACTACATAACTTTATCTTATTTTGCAGTCAGTATTAAATAAATGGGTTATGCTGCAGCTCTGCAGTATCATACATAAAACCTCGCATTTGCTGCAATTTACCGCTTATTACCTCACATTACAGTTTCCACTTTATATCTTCTATTACTGCTTTCAAATTCTCAGAAGACTAATTTCCTCCAAAAAAGTTATGAACAAACTTTTTAAAGCAAAATTCATGATACAACATGTCATAAAGACTTCAAAATTTTGATTGATTTTATGATGTATGATGGATAATGCGGATTTACAAGACACTTTTCGAGGAATTTGTTACTTGTATTAAATATACTTTCCAACACCAAAGGGACTATGACTTCATAGAATCAATATGCAAGGAAAAACTTTAAGTCAAGTTTCTTCAAAGTTTCAAACAGCAAAAAAGGTATTATTGTTAGATATCTGTGGGATGCTGTGATGATAATCAGGGTAATCAACCCCTTATTAATTTAATTATTAACAATGCTTTCTTTTTTGCTGATTCAATTGGTAATATTTTATGCAGTGATAATGCATCTACCATGATATTAGTTGATAATAATATTCTCCGTAAACACCCATTTTCATAAAGTTTGTAAAACAAATATTATGAACGTTACATTTCTTCTGTAACTAAAAATTGCGTTAAAGTGGAATATAAATTATTACTAAAAGTTGAGCGCGAATGAAGCCGTTATGCTTCAATGTTGTGGGTGATTTCGGTGAATTGTCATTGCATTCAGCATTGCAATCCTTTCTATGCATTCCACTACAGTCAACTTTAAAACACCGGTAAAAAGATTTTCATTAAATATAATTAATTTAAAAGCTGTTTAACTAGAAGTGTCAGTTAATTAATGTTAAATACATAGACAACACATATTAGAATTAAAAATATAGGCTAATCAAACGTAAATAAATAGTAATCCTCTACAGTTGACAGGTTACTCACTCATAGGTTTGAACAGTTTGAATTGAAGTAACGTTATTTCTTAGTAAATAATACATCAATGTCAAAATACAAACTCGTAGTGAATATAATAATATTTATATCAATACAAAAGGATTCATTGATTATCACAGAATCGAGAGTGTTTTTATAGAATTTAAATTTTATTGGTCATATATTGGTCCTGGTCTTTGTACCTCTCTCTCTAAAGACCGTTTAATCATACGTTAGATATTCTGACATTCAGCATCCTATAATTAATGTATTTGAAAATGTGAACCTAACTTTTAATCATTATTTTTATTTAAGGATCTTTTAAAACATTCCCCGCTGCATCATCTTACTTTCTGGCAGTAAAACTAGAACTCGTCCGAAATAAGTTTTCTGCTCTACTTAAGTATATGAAAATATCAGTCAAGTTATATTACTGAAAACTGTATTCTGTGGTTGCTGTGATAGTTGGGTCCAACCAGTCCAAATATGCATTCAATGTTGATAACAATTGTTTTGACTGTCATATTATTTGTTCATTCGAAGCAAACTCTCAGCGAGAGTATATTCACAGAATCAGATTGTGGGATTGAGCGAGAGAGAACTTTCATTATGATCAAACCTGATGGAGTACAAAGGGGACTCGTAGGAGAAATCATACACAGATTCGAGAGAAAAGGTTTTAAATTGGTTGCAATGAAGTTTGTACAGGTTATATAAAATTATTTCCTATTATTCCTATTATTATATGCTTGTGTTTTAATGATTTGTGAACAATTTTTTTTATGCTTGTACTCTGTATTTCTGTAATCTTAGAATGTATGTAAGAAAAGCTCTCTTTTTATTATACTTATTGGCATTGTGACTATTTTTCTCTTTACAGGCGGAAGAAAGTCTTCTAATTGATCACTACGCCGAATTGATCACTAAGCCGTTTTTTAGTGGGTTACTAAAATATATACGTTCTGGTCCTGTCTGTCAAATGGTAATATTATTTTGGTGTGTGAAATATTTAAATACTCAGTCATTAGTATAGCAATAATAAATGTTATTCAATAGGTATGGGAAGGACTGGATGTTGTTAAAATCGGTCGTAAAATGATGGGCGAGACAGATCCTGCGAAAGCTTTACCTGGAACTATACGTGGAGACTATAGTATTGAAATAGGAAGAAATATTATTCATGGTTCGGATTCAGTTGAATCAGCAAATAAAGAAATCAATCTTTGGTTTAAGCCGGAAGAAATTATTAAATGGGAATCAAGCACGGACATGTGGGTCCACGGTAAAAACTAATTCTCGTTTTATCATCTCTGTGATACCAAGAAAATGTGTGTAAGGATATTTATCTGTATTGTTTGATAATTTTTTCTGCTATTGTTGTAGGACATATCTTGATAGTATCATGAAGTTTTAATGTTAACCAGTTCATTTTTCTTTGTATTGATAATTAGCAAAGATGTCATATTTTCTAATTCGGGGATTGCAATCCGTTGAAATATGATTATTTTTCACGGCAGCGTGAGACCGTGACAGAATGTCGAAAGACACGATTGCAAAATATAATGCTTATAATATACTAGATACGGTTGTGTTATTCAATTAGTAAAGTCCTATTTAGTTTTTGTTGATGATTGTGTCGTATGTTAAATAACTATTAATGGCGTGGAAATAACTATACGTTCTGTAAATATGGAAAACAAGACAATATTCATTTCAGATTGTTGTAAATTTTGTGCAGTTAACAGTTAGAAATGTTTGTCAATTTTTTTAAAGGATTTTACAAGTAAAATTTAAAAAACTGAATGCTGACTTACATATCACATTTTTATATTTAATAGACATTATGTCATACCTTACCATTAACAATGATGGAAATATTGTACATTTGTATCAAACTATGTAGTATGGTTTTTGTAGATTATTGTGTATTTTTACCATTAGATCATTACAATATTATTAATCTGTAAAACTTTTTACTTCAAGTTTTTCTGTAAGCAGAATATAGGCAAACTTATAGTTTATCTGAAATCTAATAATATTTTAACTTAATATTTTGTCCATTAAATTCTTAATTAGGGACATTCTAAAATTGAAGTATAAATGCAAAATCTAGCGAAGCTCTCAGACATATTTTGATACTCAAAAACTCTTTGCATTGATAGTCATGTGCACTGTGCACTAATGATGAAGATGTTTATAATTGAGTTTCTGAATGTGCATTGTAAAAAGTTTTAGGATCAAACAGGCTTAAAGTATGGGTTTTGAAAAATGCACATTCTGATATTGATTTAGAAGAGAAATAAGTAAATCTTTTATTGTTTATCTCTGAAATCTAATAATCTATTAACGTAATATTTGTCAGTTAAATACTTAATTTGGGACGTTCTAAAACTGAATTGTTCTCCTCTGAAATGTAATATATTATTCTCCGAATAATTTTTCTTGTATTCTCTGTATGCAATCAAATAATTAGGAATAGTAATATGGAATTACGGTATTGCAATTTTCGTGACCTCCAATATTAAAACAAGTTATTACTATCTACGACCTCAGAGCAGTAATCATTACAAATCTAACAATTTTTGGTGTAACGAAGACATAAGTAATAAGTAGTAAAAAAAATAAACAACGATTCTATTTCCTATTTGAGAATAATCGATTTTCTATGCCACTTACGAGATACGACGGGTTTGATCTTTACCCTTTAAAGTTCGTCCTTATTATCGTCATTTTTGTTTGTTTGTCTATTAAATATTTATCAGTTCTTAAAAATTAAAGAGTTAGTGCTTTACCCGTATATACATGGCTCATATTTATACGAGTACAGCAGTAACTCTACTCTTATTCAACTTTAATCTACAGAAAAATAATTGAATGAAAAAGACTACATATTATTATTTGTGCGGAGAAAATGATGAAATACTTAATTGTCATTCATGAATAATTCACAATTCGCTTTCTGTCGGTGATTGCGAAAATTGAAGCTATCTTTCACGCATGCAGTCATGAAAAATTCTGAGACGAGTCGCTTAGGTCTTGTTTGACGTGGTTTATTTCCTGAATGTCCTGTCCTGAAGACTCCTGCTGTCCTGCAGTACGCAGTGGAGATAAATCGTTCCACATGTTTTGTCTGTTTGCTGATAGGCCGGTTTTTGCCAAGAGGGTGGTCGAACGATGAAACGGTGGAGCTGGCCAGGAATACTTGAGTTGAAGATAGCTGGCCGCAGTCACTCACAAGTCCCACATCCGTGGACAATCTATCCGGTGGAGATTAATAAGCATCGCAACAGTTTACGTAATGTTAAATCTCTAAGCACTTTTCGATTTTCTATTTATATGTATACTGTATAGGTACGGTCATTTTACTTGTTTCTTTAAAAAAACAGACTCTATTGCTTAAAACACTGCTGTTTTACACTAATATCAGTAATATTTCCCTTTGATAGCTTTAAAAGTAAAGATATTTCATCGACGGCATATTAAGTAAAGTTGCACATTGGTTCATTATTTTGGAGGGATATAAAAAGGGACCAGTTAAGTGAATCATACAATCAGTTCATGAAAACGACAGTTTATTGTTAATTGGGAAACAAGGCTATGTAGATCTGTTTTGCAATAGTTCGTAGCAGTAAGCAAACCAATGACTCAGGATTTCAAAGTTTAATTCTGGTGTCTGGATTGCTCAATTTTCGTAAATTAATTGATTGTGCAAAAACCTGCAAAGAATGGTTGCAAAAATACAATCTATTCATTCAACATTAAAGCGTCCGATATGTAAATGAACGTTCAGATCGAATAGTGCGTATTTGGTTGACTGCAACTTTTGCAAGCAAACTATACACCTGTGTGTAGCGTGCTCGCAATCAAAGTCCAACGTCAGCTAAAGCTGACCTTGGATGACAAAACTTTGCAAGTTCAAATGCACAAGGCTTTGGTAGCAATCAATCGTTGATCGTAGTCAATTCGTTTGCTTGTATTTCTGGTTGATATATATAATGAATAAGTTTGTCATCGAATAGTAGAAATTACTAATATATTTTCCTGTGTTTTATTTGTTAAGTGGTTGAACTGTTAACTCCCTGCTGGACTGAATTTGTCAAATTTCAAGAATGGACATCGCCAGTGCTGATCAAGAATCTCAAAATGATGAGATGATGGCTCTGGAAAGTATTTTGGATTCCAAATGCTTTAAAATCTTTCCTGGGTCTATTCCATCGGGTCAGATAGACGTGGAAGTATCAATTCCAGAAAAGTTTTCAATTGTGATGTCAGTTCAAGATAAAGTGTCTCACGTAGAACAACTGAACGACAATCTAGGCGACGGAATGGAGTTGCTGACATCGTCAAGTGTCGCTGACGAAAACCGCACTATGAGAGTTGACATTAAACATTTGCCACCGCTTGTGCTTCACTTTACTCTTCCAGAAAATTATCCTTCCGAAGCTAAGCCTACGATCATTTTGTCGTCCAAATGGTTGGACCGCCGATCGGTGAGTTCGTTTACTGTTGTTTTTTTATTTGTTCGTCTAACTTTCAGTTTATCTTTGTTTTGTACTTTCTGTAGATTTCTGTATTATGTCGAAAATTGGATGATTTGTGGGAAGAAAATAAGGGTATGGCGATATTGTTCCTGTGGTACTCAACTCTCAGGGAAGAAACATTTTCTCTTCTGAATATCCAAGAAGTATATGATATTTCTTGGTGGTTGCAAATCGGAAATAAACCAGTAGGAGAAAATGTAAATATTGGTTCACCGGAGGAAAAACCTCGCATCAAAACTTCTAAGTCTGTCCAAAAGATTGTTGCCAGCTCAAGAGCTTCTCCATCCACGGAATCTCAACAAAGTAGTACGTCCAGTAATGGTCACGATTCTCTCAACCGATCGCAAAGAAGCAGACGCAATTCAGGTCGAAGATCGTTAAAGATTTCAGCTTTAGACAAACGGGCAGTTTTTGATGGCCGTCAAAAGGATTCGTCCTTGTGGGACTTTTTGCTTTCGTACGACCAAGAAGAACGGACTAAAGAATTTCAGACACGAAGTCATTCCTGTGATATTTGCTTGATGGAAAAAATGGGAACAGATTGTTTTCAGTTCTCTTGTGAACATGTATTTTGCAAGGACTGTGTTACAGAATACTTCTCTACTCATATCCAGGAAGGAAGCATAGCAAGTCTTAAATGTCCAGATGTTAAATGCAAAACAGTTCCTACTCATGCACAGGTTTGTAATTTGCTTAACTTTTAACAGTCTAAGAAAAAAGCCTAATAATATATCTTATTTGGTTAGGTTTGGCTTTAATGTTTAACTTAATCCTCAATTTACTGTTATTACTTTAATACATTGTTTACATTATTTGTAAAGTATAATGCACCTCCACTAGGCATTTTGCAGTTCAGGATGTCGGATGTATTTGTTTTAACAATTGCTTTCTGATTGCTAAACTAAAGTCTACTTGAAATAATAATCTTTTAATAATATTTCTACTTTATGAATACTTTTCGATACAAACCAATCATCTAGAGCTAAGTTATTATGAATTGTTGAGTAAACTTAAATAACAAAATATCGACGTATTAAATGTTGGTCCATACATGACTTACGATTACATTACAATGTTGGTCCATACATTCTTACGTAATGAATGTGTGGTTAGTTAGAAGTCGTACGGGTGACGTGGTCACATTTGAACCTTGAATAGTTAACTTGTATATAATACTCTACCTTTTGTTTCATTTCTAGGTGAGAATGGCTGTGAGTGAGGAATTGTTTCTTCGTTATGATGAGTTACTGTTGAAGAGGACCTTGGAAAGTATGCCCGATATCTTATATTGCCCTAGACCAATGTGCGATTCTCCTGTCATTGCTGATCCAAACGACAAATTGGCATACTGTAACAAATGCAATTACACTTTTTGTTCCATTTGTCGAATGGTGTTTCATGGAGTGGAACCTTGTCGTTTCAGAACAAGTAATTGATATTTAGTATATTTATAAAAGACACAAATACCTCGACTAACTTGGATAATCAACTAAACTGTTTTATTAATTAAAATTCTGAATGATTTTAAATGGGCTGATTACGTCATCAATAAAAATTGAATTACATACTATTTTACAACAGATAATTTAAAACGAAACTTTGTTTATTAATCTATCTAATAATTTTTAATTTCGTGGTTATTCTTTTTGCAGATGATAAAAAAGAAGTGTATCAAAATTATGTGACTGGATCTGATGATGACAAGAAGAAATTAGAATTGACATACGGTAAAAAGCAGCTAAATCTTCTTATTCAGACGGGTATGTTTATTCTTCCATGTACTCAATACTTTTGATTACCGTATAATAGTAATATATCATTATTGCTAGCTACCATAACGTTATTAATAAGTAAATTGAGTAACTAACTTATTTTGTTTGTATGTGTCTAAATTATTTATTTTGGGTTATAGTAATGTCAGAAGAGTGGGTGTCATGCAGGTCCAAACCTTGTCCACATTGTTCAGTACCAATTGAGGTAAAATTAAAAATTTACAAACATTCTTGTAATAATAATACTACAGTATTGCAATAATTTTTCATTAACATTGTGTTTATAGAAATTTGAAGGTTGCAACAAAGTTACTTGTTTCAAATGTAACACCTACTTCTGTTGGATTTGTTCCGCTCATCTTGATCATGGAAATCCATATTTTCATTTCAACGACCCAAACTCAAAATGTTATAGCCAATTGTTTTATAACGTGGAAGATGATGATGATGATGATGATGACGACGATGATGGTCTATGGGGTGCAGATTTGGGAACAGATGATTCTTCAGACGACGACCTGCTTCAATAGTTGTCTAATGCTTCTCTGAGAGCTCGTATTTTGTGAGGAATACAGAGTTGACTAATTAAAGTGTTGTAACTAATTCGATAATAATTTCCCTCCTAAATTCAACGAAAAACAAGTATCCGTTATGTAATATAATGTATTGGCATCAAAATTAATTTTCTTTTAATGCTTTAACATTTGCCATTTCATGTCAATTAATTTGTGAGTGACAAAAATGCAAATGTTGAAAATATGTTTCAACGTTTGCATCCTATCCATGTAATAGAATATATTGTAAATACTCTTATGTGTTAAATTGAATGCATAGTTAGGAAAAGAAAAAGGATTATATAATTATATCAATATACAGAGTGCAGATCTAGCTAATTGTAACAGCTAAAAATAATAATATTACACTTAAATTAATTAAATATAGTGTGAAGCATTGATTTGCAATTAATTTCCATAGAAAAATATAATTTCTAAATTCGCTTGTGTATGCAGACTGTAGTCTTCAAAATTTTATTACTTCAGTTAAACAATTGTTTGCACATTTTGTAACGTCAATACAAAATTATAAAATTACAACAGTTACGCAATCAAATTACAGTTTTACAATTTGCCAATAATATATCAAACTTAATGAGTTGTGAGTTATATAAATGTTATACTACAGTGTGTGTATACTTTTAATGGAAACTATCTTATAGACTGTAAAGTGTGATTAGTTAGTTACAACATTTGTGATATTGACGCAATGGCACGTACTAGAATAATTCTTCAATTCAACTTTAATTTTCATTTTCAATTCTTATTTTCTAATTTTGTTCATAGCCATGTTTTTGGGTTGTTTATTTTCTTGTGTCGAAATAGCAGTGGGCTGTCACATTTAGAAATAGTGCATTTCTCTAACTACTTTCTAATTCCTATAACAAATTGTTACAATGCAAAAAGTTTAAGTTCTAATCTGTTTTAATTCAACATTTAAAATTAATTTGGTTGTACATTATTTAGCAATATTTACTAACAAATAATTACACATGTTTTTTGAAACTAATATAGTTGAACCCAAATAATTTGTTTTGCGGGCATAGCAATAAGGGTGTAATATATTAGTTTTACTTCATTTACTATAATAATACTATAATTCCGATTTTGATAAAATGTACTGTGTCGATACTGAGCTCTGGTTCACAACAATATTGTAATGGGGTTTGTACCTAACGAAGGTATCAAAATTAAGTACAGTGTACACAGTACCAATACCCCAGTAGAAAATATATATATAAAATCGATATCGTCTAACTTTCTAAATTAAAATAAGCAAAAAATGTCTATCTTAATGATACATTGGATTGGAACAAATAAATTAGTTGCGCAAGTTTTAAGTCATTATTGTTGAGAACACATTATATACGTGCCATCGTAAAACCTTAAATGACATCTAAAGTTTCGAAATACGCATTGTATAAGACTACGATGATTCAATGATTGGTTAAACATGTAACTAAATACCCAATAAAAATTGCAAAATGATCTTCCATTCGGACTTATTTCTTTTAGCCCAAGATAATTATAACTTATAATAAGTAAACAACTATTGTTAGAAAACGAAATTGACAAAAATCTTTTTTGCTAGTGCCTAACGACCATGTAACAGCTATCCATAACAAATAAGTCAGAAGTGCATATAATATAGGCAATGCTCGCTTACAGCAGGTCAGAATATGACAATAAAATTATATGCATAAGTGCAAACCTCGGCAGCTGTACCAGGGAACGACTCCCCTTGCCCCCGAAGATCCAGGGAAGCCCCTTGGAGCCCGAGGAGGTTTGAACCTATGATTATATGGAAGATTATTTGATATTATAATCAGTTATAACATGCTATAAATATGATGTGCTATTACTATCGGTTGTCTATTGTCCAGACAATTGAAACTTAAACCGATTTACATATAATAAAACTATGCGATTTAATCATTTATAATCCAAATTATGACCTATATCTATGGGACGACTCCGATTGGACAGTATTACACTATTTTGTAATAATATTAGCGAATGAAATGATTTAAAGCACAATATTAATTACAGACTTGGCAAACGATCATATGGTTGCACCATTACGACCACGTTTTTTTGAACAATCATATCCATAAATACATACGATTTACGATTAACTTAATATTTGAAACGAAAAAAAGTTTAATATTTGTATTTATCACCTAAGGTAGTATAGTCAATACCCAACACAATTTTTGTATGGGCATTCTGCAATTAACTGTAACAATGATATTGTTGTAATTGTTTTCAACTTCAACTTCAACAATTCAGATACTTATGGAATGTATTAGAAATAATTATAAAGAATAAACACAATTCATTAGTGTATATGCACATTTCTACCTGACCTAAATTAAATTGATTTTAGATCGTCTATTAAATTCTGAGATTAACGTTGGCATCATACAAAATACAGTTATTGTATTTCAGAATCCGTAATGTGAAAGTATTATATAATCTATATAATAGATAACATTACAACTATTACTAGTACTACAAAATATCCTGTGCTACTGAAGCAGCACAATTGTTATTTTTTTGATCAGTTGACTTTTGATTAGGGTACGAGACTCGAATTCGAATAGCGTTGACTAGCCTATTAACATCTACAGTATTGTTGGTCTCTTCAGAGGAATCACACTCAGCACCAAACTCAAAAGATTCGCATTGAGTTTGCTCCGGAACTTCCCCTGTAGTTACAGTGACACCGCCGGAAGACATGAGAGTAATAGAATCACTTTTGATGGAACTGCCATTCCTTCTATCCACTTGAATGTGTACCTCCCCCTGATGCTGATATTCTTTTTCTGAATCCGATTGCGAGCTTGACTCGTTGCGAGAAAATGGTAACACAGATGAATCTGAGACAGGCTTCACATCCTTTCCAAAAAATGTTAAATAATCATTCCGGGTTTGTTCAGAATCATTGGCATCTGGAAAATTTCGTTCCGACTTCTTGGGAGGCCATTTTTCATTGTTTATAAGTCGTATAACACTTGCTGAAGAGAGAATACAAAATATTTCCCATTTAATTTTATTTCCTTCCAATGTGGGATCAATAACCAGACAAACTCCTTTTTGAAGCCATACAGCCTGATGAAACGATTTAGGAACCGACACTAAATATTCAACTCCTTTGTAATCCTCCACAATGTGCAAGTTATTTTCTCTTTCTGAAATTCGTAAAAACACAGATTAAAATCATGCATGTGTGTAAGTGTGAATTGTAGAATAGACGTTATTTATTATTCAGTGTGAATAATATAAGACTTAATATAATATTATATCTTTTCTGCACATTATTACTGAAATAATGCATACACATTTATTTGTGTATTCACCTTTAATGTATTTCACAATTTGTTGGCCATTTGTTGGAATATAATCATCTTGAGGAAACTGACGAATCTCATTCATATTTTGTTCAGACATTATGGTCTTGTAATCGGTTGTGTCGTTATCTGTAAGAAATGATAGGATTACATGAAAGTAATTCGGAGAAATATGTGCATCCTAGAAGTATATCAATCAATGCTAAATGCTAAACAACAAACGAATGATAATTAAATCTACTGTAAAATGTCATCTACACATTAGTGGATGGCATTCAAACTAAATCAATGAAAAAATACTCATTAACTACATTTTCTTTCATTTAATACAAAATAATCTCAAATATGTTAAAAGAATACAAAAATATATACATTCTATATACCGAACCGAATACTAGATGAACAAGTTGCTTAATTTTAGTTTGAGTTTAAAAAAAATTGCCATATTTTTTAGTTTTGTTGCATTGCTCAATCAACTGTTGACTGTTGACAGAAATAAATAAAAAAAGTCGTTAAACAAAACCAAACATCTCAAAAACTATTTCATATTTACAGATAATACTCAAATTTTCAATACCTACAACCTACTCATTAACTGTTGGCTGTGTATAAAATTTCTGAACGAAGTAGCAAAGCAAACCCAATAATTTCAGAATTTACTTAAAGACATTTACATAACAGAGAGTGAACAAAATTGCGGATTTTTATTTCAACTTTGAACTTAAGAAATAGGTAATGGAAATAATTAAAACTTCATAGATAATACAAGTCCCTTAATGATTCTGATCTTTGTTTGCATGATTTAAATCCTTTTAAGTATTTATGTAGGGTGTTAGAAAAGCAATAAAAATTGAAAATTCTACATATCTTTTTGATGAAAGTTTGGTCTGTGTAAATTAAATTGGCGATTCAAATAAAACACTTACGTACGTTCTTGATATCTGTTTACTTTCAGCAGCTATTTATTATTCCGTGTGTGCTATGCCTGTTCTTCTACTACTCTGATACTCTGATCAGTCTTATCCTTATCTGGGTAAAATGTAAAAAGGTAAATAAGTTGCAAGTTGCAATCACTTCTTTTCTCACACATCGATACATCCATAAGTTCACCGTCCTGTGTACACTTAAAAATCTTTACTGCCCCTCTATGCACTTTTGTAGTCTATAATCTTCCTGCTGTCAAATTGACTTGGCTGACTGTAAATTCCCACGTCAATGACCACGTGATACACATGGTTTCTTGTCAGCATTGACAGCACATAACAATGACGTCACGAAAATAGAAAACAACTGAGGGAGAAGGACAGAATGAAAGCAATTCAGTCGCCTTTAAATCGACGGGGTGTTTCAACGTCATACCTTTCTCTAACATACGTGTCTGTAGATCTTATTTTACTACAGGGCGCACATTAAATAATATGCCATCATTTTGGCAATTTGAAAAACGTGTATTATTTATTACAATATATATTTTCAATTGTCACAAGTTATATCGAAACATTTTAGAGATTTTAATAAGTACTTCACAGTAGTACAATATTTGACTCGAATTATATGAACAGAAGTATCCAAAATTGGATGTACTAATTTTATACCATTAAAATAAGTTACTAAGATCAGCTGATTGCCCCATATTCATTAATTGGAGTTCACAATCGATCGTAACCAACGTAATCATTGGTGAGTTAAGTGTTTGGACATTTAAATCTCAAGATAAAAATTTTCTCCATTATCAAAACCCATTGTTAAAATTATTCCCGTCAAGATTGTACACGGTAAGTAGAATTTTATTTTCATCCACCCTTTATATATAAAGTGTAACAAAAACCATAATTGCAGCATAATAATACCGAATATAGAACAATAATATCCTGCATATAGTGTGCCATTTACCATACTTTTACTCCACAATACACTATTTGTTGACGTCATGAATCCCAATAAGATAGCTGATAGTAGAAATTCATGGTAATGTAACGTATAATGTAATTACAATAATTCAGGCAAAATGTACACGTAAAACAAAATCATCATTCACATATTTACACTTCCAATAACAGTCAGTACTTACTGCTTTTATACAAACTTGAAATCATCTTATATCGTCCCTTTAATCAAATATCTGTACATTTTTCAATAAATATTGCATTTCACTCTGCTGCAACATATTATCTGTTATCAGCAGCTCTCTAAATTCACGGCTGTTCTGATTAGGTATTGTACAAAATTTCATTTCATTATAATCCTTGTTAAGTAATAACCAAACATGTAGATTAGTTGTAGTACATACTAGACACTAATAAAAGTACGACCTACTGCAATAAAATCAATATACATACATATGTATTGTATACAACATACATATGCACACACACGGACACATTATTACGGTATATATAAATGTAAATGTTCAATCATATGAGATAGTGATGAGTTGTTCGATTTGTAAATCCCCTACATTCAACGTCCAACATTGCTTTACCACTAACCATAATTTTTTGATAAAATTTCTCCTTTAAGTGTCGCAATCGCAATACCTCGTTCGTACTTAATTGCTTTGTATTACCACTCCACCAGACAAACTAGGTGATATTAATTTCTAATTTCAGAAAATCAAATGTGCATATAGCACTACAGATTTTGGAACATATTTTCCTATTTTTCTCAAAAATTACTACCAGTTTGACAAAGTGATTTAAATATATTGGTTGTGTTAGGTGTACACGAGAAAAGAAGTTGCGTGTCCATCAGGTATACTTTGATTTTAACATATTGTCACCTATATGAACATTTGTTTGTAGTACTTATTAATGAATGGATCAGTTTGCTTGCCTCCAGAAACATAAAATATCTGTACTGAATGGCCCTGCATCTTTAAATCAATTAGTGTGAAAATTCGAAATTTGGAAATCACGCATTAAAGGTGGTTGATGGCAATAGTGAATGGCAATTCAAAAATCAAACGAATATATTTTAAATCTTTGTACTTTTGTTATTTCAAGTAAGATAGTAAAAAATAAGCTACAGTATGACAATAATATATTTTAATTACCTTTGCTAAAAAGTCATTTCTATCTGCAGATATTTGATAACCAATCACATAATATAATGTATAAAGATCGCACTCTTCGATTTTTTGGGTGAAAATAGTTCTCTCACATGCGGATTGTGGTTCGGTTATAGTATATCTACCTTGTGTAAGCTGTAAATCCTCAAAACAGTGTCATATGACAATGACATAGGAAAATTAACTAACTGGAGGTTTTACGTACTATATTTTTTTATTCAACAGGAACCAAAATATTTCCTGCCAACCATCTGTACAATACAATTGTAGTTTTCATCTGTAAATTGGAAAAATGGCCGAAGAAGGACCAAAGAACAAAGCTGAGATTCAAGAGATTTTCCGTCGACTAAGAGCTATTTCAGCAAACCGGGTAAGTTCACTATTTCATTCGTGATTAAGGACTAGTACACAGGTTTAAAAGATATCAATAAGCTTGTTCAGTGCAAAATTGACCCAAACGGATTTTATATTCTGAAAGAGGAGGAAAAAAGCTTCAGGGTGTGAATTAGACATTAGACGTTTTCAAAATTTTTAATATAGTAATTGCAATTTCAATTTTAGGCTCAAATACATTGAAATATCACATTTTTATTTTTTAAAGTGTAAGGAAGTACAATAGTTGCTTGTATCGAATTCATACCCTAATTAAAATTTTCTCCTCTTTGTTGTGAGCCCTACCACAACTTTTGAAATTTTTTAAACTTGAGATAACATCTGCATAAAAATCCCATACTAAACTGAATGGGGAAATGTAGAGCCATTGAGTGAAAATCTATGGCGCGATTTATTCACACATAATGATAAACAGACTGCGATGTACAAACAGCATCGATACGAAAGAACTGCAGATTTAGTATTCAGTTTTGCGCGGTATTAACTAATACCACAGAGTGTATGAAGCAAACATGGTCATCGCAGTATTTCTATGAACCGGTATATAAGTCCTTAAGTATCAATTTCGGTAATTAATGTAGGTAATTAGTAGTTGGTTAGTTTGCCTTATTTTCGCTCTTAAAATGTATCCTGTGTCGATCCCAAAGCGCCCAATCTATTGACATTGGGGTTTATAATTTCAGTCTCTTAAAAATACTATACATATTCAATTACTGTGCTTTCTTTAAATCATTTACTTTTCTAGGCGTGTTTTGATTGTAATGCGAAAAATCCGACTTGGGCTAGTGTGACATACGGTGTATTTATATGCATTGATTGTTCTGCCGTCCACCGTTCATTAGGAGTTCATTTGACGTTTGTGCGTTCTACTCAATTGGACACAAGTTGGACGTGGACTCAGCTACGCAATATGCAACTTGGTGGAAACGCTAATGCTGTAAGACAATACTTTTTTGTTGGGTGAATTCGATGCATTGTAGATGTGCAAATCTAAGGCTAAAAATTATCTCTGAAAAGAAATATCACACAAATTATATTACAGGAGACTTTCTTCACTCAACACCATTGTGCAACAACTGATGCTCAGCAAAAATACAATTCAAGAGCTGCACACCTTTACAGGGAAAAATTAAACCAAACTGTTGCCAAATACAACAAACTTCACGGAAACAAGGTAAACATTTATTTTAGGGTTTATATTGTTTAGCTCTACAATGATTCAATGAAATGTTAATTGAACATTGTATATTCTTTTTCAGATTGTTTTTGAATCAGATGAAAGTGGTGATACAGCACAGGAGAAGGATGCAGACTTCTTTTCAGAAATTCAGTCAGCTAAGATGAGTGTAGAGACTTTGTCTATCGATAACTCGGCCCGATTATTTGCATCTAAAGTAAGTAGTATTTAAAGTTAAAAAATAATTGAAATAGTGTGTTTATTTTCAATAATAATTATCTTTATGAGTTAATGCTGCGGTGGCTAAAACATTTCATTTATCAATCTTCAATGTTCATAATAAAAGATAAATAATATTGTAGGAGTATTAACCCAAGAATGTCAATTAAATAATGTAAAATAATTTTAAAAAACTCATTGATTGTTTATGTACCGTATTAGTCACCACGAAATGGGTCCGAAAAAAGTGAAGAAGGTCCAAATGTAGACAGTGTTTTAACTGGACAAAGTGTTGCTGCAGCACGGAAATCCACAATCGGTCAAAGAAAGCCGGGAGGGAAGGTAACAAAACTTGTTTGAATAAACTTCATACTGCAGCTGAAATATTTATTTGATTTCATTTATGTAATTCATTAATTCATTTCATTTCTTTAGATGATGGGAGCAAAGAAAAGTGGATTTGGTGCCCAGAAAGTGAAAGCTGATTTTTCCGAAATTGAAAAAGAAGCTGAGAAATTTGATCAGATGAAAGAACGACAAATAGAGGAAGAGAGAATTAGTGCAGAACAAAGAGCAATAAACGAAGAAAAGCAGGTAAATATATTAAAACTGATGCACCAACTGAAACTTCTTATTCTTTATTAATTATTGAGAAAATTACAATTTTGAATTTTTCACCAATCGGTGTAGATTGCTTCTATGAGTTTGGCATACAAAGACATAAGTAAAATGCAGCAGAAGCGAGCAGACCAGTTGAAAACATCAGATCCAAAGAAAGCTGAACAAATGGAGAGATTGGGAATGGGTTTTGGCATGCGGTCGTAAGTGATTGTTAATATTATTTTCACAACTTCCATGCGTAAATAATAATAATTATTATTATCATCTTTTTATTTATGGCATTCAATAGAGGTGTGAGCCACTCTGCTATTAGCGACATGAAAACTATAGATCAAGAAACACCAGCGTACGCTTCGAAAAGCTCATCTGCAAGTAATCAACGGAAGTTCGACCCATTTTTTGAAGAATATGATACTGAAGAGGCAGGTTTTGTTGGATCCTCCGACCCACTTCGTTATAAATTAACATCGTCGTAAGTGCTTATTATTTTGAGTTTTAGTTATGGACTATGGAGATAGTTCCATTCCCTGTTTCAACACATCTTTGATACTTTTGCGTTAAAATTATTACAGGATGCCTCCAAGATCGCAATCTTCAGAATGGGAAGTAATAGAATGTTCACCGGTTACGCGACCCAAAGAAGAGGATTTTCGTCCAAAAACTCGAGAGCCAGTCAGTACTAACGCTGGAAGCTACACTGACGATGCGCGTCAAAAATTTGGCAATGCTAAGGCCATCTCTTCCGATCAGTTCTTTAGCGGCTCAAAGGACAATGACGTAAGCACTCGTGCAGTCGTGCACCAACAGTATTGCAACATATTTTAGACTTTTATTTGAACATAATTAATGGAGTTGTATTTCAATAGTATGAACGAAAAGCCAATTTATCTCGATTCGAAGGGCAATCTTCCATTTCTTCAGCTGATTATTTTGGGGACGGACGACAAAAACCATTACCGCAATCCTCTTCTTTCCAAACGTTACAGGTAAATATAGGCTAATTTTTGACAGAAGCATTAAAAATGCCTCAACCTACGCACAACATAAAATACTCCTCTCTGTCTATATTTGGCAATAGTTTGATGACGGAGATGAGTTTTCGGCTGTCCCTCTGGTACGATCCATTAACCATTGTATTAACCACTTGACTTGTACTTTCAAATCTTCACATTACCTATTATTGTTAGAATCGCTAGTAAATACTTTTTGCTAGCATGAGTACCACGCTTAGGATAGATAACTCAAATAATGATAATTATTAGCCCACTGATAATCCATTTTAATCTCATTTACCCCTAGTTAATTTCTGGGTATTTTTACGAAGTAGATAACTTGAATTCACTAAGTATCATATTATCCACAATTCTTCCGGTGAGTTTAAGTGATTACGCACTTGGCTGGCATGTTAACTGTTTCTTCCCTTGCATTTTTAGCGCTATGTTTTAAGAATTAAGCCACTCAATATAACATTTGGCAAACTTAATTACTTTATGCTGCGTTATTAATATGATTTCTATATCCTTTTAAATATATTCACAATATTTTCATTTAAATTTTATATATGTTGTACGAGTAGCAAAAGTAGTATACTCTATGAAAATGGACGTACATTTAAAGTCTTAATTTTTATTTATTTTCATATAGAATGTAGATTTGGACGACGTGAAGGAAAGCGTTCGGCAAGGAGTAACAAAGGTTGCTGGTAAACTGAGCAACTTAGCAAATGGAGTAATGAGTTCTCTACAAGAAAAATACGGCTATTGAAAAACTTCGATTCGGAATTAAATGTAATCAGT
>JAQFYB010002758.1:0-22597 GCA_034694085.1 Pogonognathellus longicornis | reverse complement strand
GTTGAGTTCGAGTTGAGTTTGTGCGTGAAACTCAATTTAGGTTGAGTTCGAGTTGAGTTTGTGCGTGAAACTCAATTTAGGTTGAGTTCGAGTTGAGTTTCTTCTACATGCACTTTGAGTTTAAGTTGAGTTGAGTTCGGTAGATGCGCCCAGCTATGAATACAAGTAGGCTATCAAATACAAAATTGATAGTTTTCATGCAATTTGATGATTTACTGTGTTTTAATGAAAAATTAAGTAAATAAATAACTAATGGAAGATAATTTATTAGGTGGAGATGGTTAAGGGAACACAGGTATTATATTTCCTGTTATGTTTCCGGTGGTCGTCAAGATGGTTGGGTATTAATTCCCCCGAATCGATTCCCCCGGTGAGGTATGTGATGATTCCTCCATGGGATATATACAATGAAGTGACTATTCCCCCGAATCATTTTTATTGTTCACAAAAGGTCATTTTTATTTATTTATTGTCTACAGGAAAATTATGAAATATTAATTAGTGATTGTGTGGGCTACTAATTTCCATTTTTCACCATAGATAAATGAGCATTTCGGTTGATACATTATACACATTATGTTGTATGGAGATATGAAAGTACATATTGACGCAGACGCAGGCAAATGATACGGAGAACATGGTGATGGGGGAATCGACAGGATTGGTAAGAATTGTCATAATTCGTAGCCCTGGAATCGCTCGGACGAAACGATTCAGGGGAATTAATCGGGTACCTCAAGGCTGTATTTAGGGGCGGGAGTCAAATACGCCAGATGCACCCTTCCAAATTGGAAAAAAATCGTTTATTTTATGCTTTACTTTTGGAAAAGACATTGTTGTGCATGGTGTCGCAATGCTCTAGGACGACTGAAAGACTGAAAACATCCTTCATTGTTGCAGGCGTGTGGTTTGGTATGGGTGGTGAGATGCATCAAATACGAGCTTTTTACGGTGGATAAAAATCCACAGATGAGACACACAAGTAGGTTTTCAGATGATTTAGCGGTTGGAGTAGTCTGCTGGTCAACCTTCGGTTTCTCCAGGTTGATTTGCTGTCTGTGGTTGTGTGGTCTCCTCTGGTTGATCGCTGAAATAATAAAGTGGAAGTTACTCAGGAGTATTTTTTAATATGGTCTAAAATTACTAAAGTTCAAAACATTTCTAGAAACAAGAAAACAAAATAACTCGATTTCAAATGATTTAATGCTCGTGGTGGATCTTGTAGTGGTTGGTAGCAGATTTATAAGAAAAATGCAAACTCGTCTCTTCCCTCATCCCTTATGGGGTAAGGGGCGATTAAAGGTTGTTTTATGGGGACGGAGGGCGGTATGTACAACTCTCTTAGTTTTCATCAAATTGAATGCAATTTTTTTAGTAAATTTCAAACTAGATGAACTCACGACGCAGTGAAATTTGAGGTCAAAAGGTAACGGCCCCAAAAAAAATTCAACTGAAAAATTGTCGTTTTACCAACAAGGAGCAAGTTGATGCAAAACATAAATGTATCACAAGAAAGAGGACATAAAATAACCCAAGGTCTCCTAGACGATATAACTACAGGTCCGGTCATAGGCAGCGCAGAAATACAATCTTACTAAAAGTGGCGGTTGACTATTTTCACACCTTTTATCTGGCGACGTTGGTGGTCTTACTATTGTACTACAATAGCTGTACAATTGTAGGACCACCGACGTCGCCAGATGAGAGGTGTGAAAATAGTCAACCACCAATTTTAGTAAGTTTGGTTTTCTGCCTTGTGCTCATTTGGAAAAATACCTTCAGCCAGAAGGCTGCTTTTTTCTGTATAAATTGGATGAAAATTCATCCAATTCATTTTTCATTTCCTATGACCGGGCCTGTAGTTATGTCTAAAAACATTGAAATAACCTTTAAAGGGTGAAATACACTTACTGACCTTTTGACCTTACAAGAAAATTTAAAATTCAAAAATGAGTAAACTAGACCAATAATTGTCTTAAATGTATTTTGCATGCCTGATAAGCCAAAAAAGGGAATTTTTAGTATTTTTGTATGTCTTCATTGTCACTTAGTGTATATTCATTCATAATAATTATGAGTCTTCATAATACGTCTTAATAATACCATAACACGTTGCTAATCACCAGGCAAAATACCATCACACGTTGCTAAGCATCAGCCAAAATACCATCACACGTTGTTAAGCATCAGCCAAAATACCATCACACGTTGTTAAGCATCAGCCAAAATACCATCACACGTTGTTAAGCATCAGCCAAAATACCATCACACGTTGCTAAGCATCAGCCAAAATACCATCACACGTGGCTAAGCATCAGCCAAAATAATATCACACTTTGCTAAGCATCAGCCAAAATACCATTACACGTTGCTAATCATATAAATATATCACATTTAGCTAAGGTCAAGCTAAAAAGTCACCACATTTTACTAAGCATACGCGGAAATGTCAGTTCACATTGATAGGCATCAGCTAAAAGTGCACTACAAATCAAAAGCTTAAAGAATAAAAATTACAAGACTTAATCCAAAACGTTTAAAAACAATTGCAGGAAAATAAACAACTAAATAGAAAATCAACAAGTAATCAACGCTGTAAATTAAGGGCAATATAAAAATTCTCTTCCTGATAACCCTTTGAGTATTAAGAAAATCGAAATCAATTGAACGCGACATAATAATATTAAAAGAATTACTTACTATAGTATATACGTAAAGTTGATGATAAAAATATGGCGAAAGATGAATAAGTAATAAGACAAAAATGACATCATATTAGTATCAGTCTTAATAAAGGATTTATTTCAGTCTATGTATGTGTACGTTACAATTGGGTACAAATTAAGTCAATAGTCAAAATAGTTATTTTTTAATTCTAATAGCTTTCAAGCCCTCACTCAATCTATCTTTATGGACAGTCCTAATATGCCCATTACAATTATTTTCAGTTGCATAACTGAATGACACAATGCAATAAGGACAATTATAAGCAAAATAAGCACTTTCATGTTTCTTGCGATGAGTGTAGCGCTTCTGTGGAGTGTCCAGCATGATCCCTATAAACAGCACATGAAACCAAATGGTACAAACCAATTAGTAAAATATACGGATACAGTATAGAATAAGCGACTAACAAAAGCAAAATGTAATTACCACAGATTTGACACTTCTGCAAGATGGAATTCAACTCCTTAGTTATAGCCTTAGCCTTAATATCCAAAGGATCGAGATCCACACTAGAGACGTCCGTAACAGGAGTAGGCTCTGGACTGGACACAGTAACAGTCTCAGGCACTGAAAGAGAAGGAAAAAGCATCAACATTAATTGCTATGTATAACTAAGTAGCAAGAATAAAATATTATTTCAGTAGAATACATGTAGGGGACAGACATCGGACAAACAGAAAGGTTCATAAAGAAAATAAGAAGCTTGGTCGAGTGAACGAGAAAATGCATTAGCATGAAAATGTTCCTCTATAAATTAAGACCTCCATAAATTAACTCACCATCCGCTCTTCGATACTTAGTTATATCCGTTTTGAATGGTTTTTTCAATTCTTTGTTCCTGGCCGCACATATTTTTAGTTCTATGTACTACAGTACCTACTTTATTGAGTACATGAATACTAGCGTCTATATATTACTGTCTATATATTATTACACCTTCAGAATTATAATTCCACACTGTAATGTACAGTGTGACCTACTTATTGAGCAAACTTTACCCATCTTCTCCCCAATGGGGAAGGTGGCATATGATGTATATATATCAAATGATGGCCCAACAATCTATCTTTTGAATGGTAGTAATTTCATCTTTCTATGTTTTGTTTGGGATATATTTGCGTTTGAATGAGCCCACTTTTATGATGACGATTTCCATGCACATAATATTGTCTGACTATCTTACAATCAGGCGACGTCCCCTTCGGGGACATGGAATTCCGGCTTTGGTATGTGGAATCCTCTTTGGAGAGCTTGGCGAATTTATAGAAGTCCGTTTTAAATTGTGGGAAGTTGTCCCGAAAATTTAAATCCAAACCTAAGTATTCAGACAATATTTTCTTGGAAAACCGTCATCGTAAAAGTGGGTTCATACAAATGCAGATATAACCCAAAGTATAAAACATAGAAAGATGAAATTACTACCATTCGAAAGATGGATTGTTGGGCCATCAATTGATATATATGCATCATATGCCACCTTCCCCATTGGGGAGAAAAACGGCAAAGTTTCCTTAATAAGTGTGTCACACTGTATACACACTCTACATTACTATATTATAAAACTAAACCGAAAGTCACACGTACCTGTGTGTGTCCGTTGGTGTGCCGTCAGATGAGAACTCTTCGTGTATATCTTGGTACAGCCTAAAAATACAATTAATTAGTACAGTTAGTAATCCCAGCCTTTTAATGCATACATAATATAACTACAGTTAGGTCAAGATAGCGATTTACTGCGAGTCAAACTGTATTTACAGCGTTCTCATTTCTCGCAATATATCCAGTTTGTAACGCTAGAAAGAGAGACTTTTGCAAATGGCGCCATTTTGTCGTTAGATATCGCGTTGTTTCATAGCGGTTTCTCGCTATTTACAGCGATTCTACAAAAATTTTGCGGTTTATCGTCTATAAACAAAAGTCCCCACGGGGAATGTTTTTTATACTTTGCCAACAAGGAGAACCAACGAAGGTCTACATTTTCACTGTGGGTTTTTATGTTATCGGCTAAACACGCTGCGCTAGAGCATTTTTTATAAGGCCAGAGTTCAGATTTAGTACAAATACTCAACCATTCTTTCAACCATAACCAATCACATACCTTTCTTTCAAAATCCACAAGGCGGTTAACTCTAGAAATCGCGAATCTCACGTTATTTATCGCGTCTTTGAGAACGCTGTAAATACAGTTTGACTCACAGTAAATAGCGATCTTGACCTAACTGAACTAAAAAGCAAACGTGTGAACCAAAAGTTGAAATTAAAAAAACTAAAAATGCGAATTCTACGCTTGTGTGAAACGTAAAATATAGGGTCTGATTCCCAGCAAAAAATTTTGATTAAACCAAGCCGAAATTTTTTTTATTCAACTCTTTTAAGACCCAGCTTTTTACGTTGTTATTTATTTGACCCAAATCCAACTATAATCCCATACGGTTGGGCCAAACGAACTCCAGGGCTAGATTCTACAGTACTAAATAACGATATGTGCATATATTTATATTACGCACCAACTTGTGAACACGGATATGTCTTCTTTACACGCAATCCAACTGTTTTCTTCCTCAGCAATCCTCGCTTACGAGCAGTAGCCTTTTTAACATTAGCAAAAGGTAGTCTCGCATGTCCAATTTGGTGGAAATCAGCCGCAGCACCACGATGTGAATCGGTTTCACCCGAAAAATCTAACCAAAGAAACCATAAGTTACAACGTTATCAATCTCGTTAGGATAGAAATAAATATAATACAGGTACAACATTCCTTCACAAGGCTGTATTTGTGGAAGGCAAATGGGTAACCTCTCTTTACAAACTTTCTTTCAAACCCTCTTTACACTGCACTGCACGTTGGGAATATTTGCGTTCAGATCGCTCATTAATCCCTGCAGTAATAGACAAGGGATTCTAAGGGCACCATTTGGGACAGATTTTAAACAGCATGTTGAAGACCAAAGCCCCACCAATCATACCCCATTGACCAAATAACCCAAAATTACCCTGTTTTATTGATGTTTAAAGTTTAAAGTCAGTAATCTGATTACCCAGGTAATAAAGTACATGCTGTAGATATCAAGGAATTCAACTTACTTGATACTCACAACATATACTTATATTGTCTGGGTAATCAAAGACTACTGTTTAAACATCAATAAATCAAAAACCGAGTAATTTCGGGTAATTTGGTTAACGGGGTATGATTGGTGGGGCATCAATCTACAATCAGCATATCTACAATATGCTGTTTAAAACCTCTGTCCCAAATGGTGCCCCAAAAATACTGAACTGATAAATACTGAACGCAAATATCCCGAACGTGCATTGCCTGCACACATCCTATACTAGAGCAGCAATGTGCGAATCTGCAGTAAACTGTTTTATGGTGTGTGTACAATATTACCTTTCGGCTTTATCAGCTTTGCTGGTCCACCATCACCTTCCCAAATTTGGTCACACTGTATTCCTAAAAACAAAACATTATTATTTTTATTGTATCAGTTTTGCAGGATTTTGGTTATGTATTGTGTACTTCAGTGTAAGACTGTCACCTTTAATAGGGGCGTAATATTTTTTAACTAAATTGTTTCCCTTCGAATTAAAAATAAAATAAAGATTAACTCGATACACAAATGAACCTAAATGCTTGGTTTTTGGTAATGTACTTGCAGTTTTTCGTAAACTGTAGAAATGCTATTCATTAAAATATAATTTTTTTATAAAAACGTGTTACATTATAGAGGCAATATCTGACCTGATGATTTTCTATGGGTTTTAAAGTTAAAACACTGTAAATGAAGTCAAAATATATAAAAATTAATAGAATAATGCTCTTAATCGCTATTTTAATAAATTCGGGACATTTGGAGTAAAAACGTTGCAAAAATCTGATTAGGTACGAAAAAATAAAAACGTACTCCACGTTTTGCACAAATTGTAGCAATTGACCTTACAGAAATGACCAAGTATTTCAATTAATAGTAGTGTAATAATAATAAATATACTTTTCAAAACAATCTTGGGCTTTCGGACGCTCTTCATTAAATCAGATTTAGTTGTTGCAATATTTTCTGACTTAGAAGAATGTCCACTATTTTCGATGTTTTTGCTTATCTTTTTGGGTTGATCTTCAGTTAACAGTAGAGGATCACTTTCGTATTCCATCAAGCCAAAGTCAGTGGATGTATTATCGTCTTTATTTTCAATTCCAATTGAACTGTCAATAAAGCAATTAGCATCATTCTCCGACCCCGCCTGACCAGAGAACAACGTGTCATTGTCAGTAATAATATTACAAGAGGCGTCACTGTATTCAAGTTTTAGATTTTCAGAGACAACCGAATCTTTATTTGGAATTATAAAGAGATCTTCATTTTCTATTTCTGCCGAATAATCCAAAAATTCACTGTTATCAGTATCATTCTCCGCTTCACAAGCGTTTTTCGATTTGTTAAACGGAAATAATTGATGAGGCAATCCGGATACGTCAATTTCAACTATTTGTTCAGTTGATGTATGACCAGCGATTTTATTTACTGCAGTTAGACTTCGTCGATAGAGAATGGAAAGTGTAAATTCCACAGACAAGTCCGACAATTGCTTTTGAAAAGCTACAAGTTGCTCATTAACCTGATTAAGCTGAAAGGCTGAATCGAAACACATTTTGCACAATGGAAATTGACCACCACCATTACCATGTGCCAAGGGTATTTCATTCTTAAAACTTTCAGATATCGATGTGTGTAAGGAAACCAGGAAATTATTAAATATTTTGACGTACTCATCGGGTGGCACAAAAATATGACTTTTCACCACCTGGTAACAAATCAAACACTTTTCCATCACGTTAGTTCATTTATTCCAATTTACAAGATGAAAAATCGTTTATACTTTCAACTTGAGACAAATGTCTTCAAAATTTAAGCAGTGAAACAAATTAACTACTTTGAACTTGTATTGGTGCATATGTATACTTTGTTTCAACTTTGATGTTTGCTTGAAGTACTACCTAATTTTGCACTTATTAAACAAATTTATCGTTTTAATAGTTGAATTAAATGTACAAGTACTAATGTGAATTAATAATGAAACTACAACTTAATTCATTTAAACCGCAGAAGAGAAACTTTAATTTTAACTTCATATATCGAAATATTTTAGAACATATGATTGTAGCGGTTTTACTTTGCCCGAAAATGATTGTTCATAGCAAGGAGTTCTTAGTGCAAGGCATGCTTAGAAGATCTCACTTTTACAACGAGCAATAGCAACAAGTGTAAAGTGTAAAGTGGTGGATTTACCGGAAATCGATTGTCAATCAGTCAGATTTTCTGTTCTTGCATGTAAATCACGAATAAATTTTCATGCCAAAATCGAAATAATTATATCTAAGCAATAAAATAAATCTTTGATGCAACATAAAAAATTGGCGTACTGCCGCGGTAGCGATGCATATACATATACATAGGTTCAATTGCATATAGACAGACACCAAACTGAGACAATGAAAATGCGAATGTATTGACAGTTTTTTAATACAAATATAAATAGACCATTGCTTGTTTATTTTCATTTAAAAATAGTCAATATTATAGTTTTAAACATTTCTAGTTGTTTTCTATTATTATAAATCAAAATCCTGATTTAAAAATATGCACTCCAAAATAATAAACGTAAGGAGAGATCAAGGTTCAGTTGAGGCTTCACCCACGCAGTCACAAAATTATTCTTCATTAGAGACCTAACCTAGTTGCGTTTCGCATTAAATTGATTTCATTACGAATCATCACTCTGGAATTATACGCAGCTAATACATGGTATCCGATTGTAGCCACGATGTCCTCGCATTGCCATAATTCCCAGAGCCACGACTGAAATGCTTGCAATGATAAAGTGCCATGTGAGAATTGTTGCAGCATTCATGATTTGCATAATAACAATGTGGTTGTCAGTTTCATGAATATGTTGAGAATGATGAGTACTAGGAATTTCCTCAATCATAGATAAACTGCTGTCATTTGACGTATGAACTTGATTACGCCATTGATTAGCTGCAACAAATGGATTGTGGAAGGAAAACGAAATCTGTAAACCACAAAATATTTAGCCATGTCATTAAGTCTGACTCATAGTAAGCATGATGTCATTCTTTGGCCTAACATTAAGAACAGTGTGTCTAAACAATAGTCTACACACGTGGAACATTAAGTTGTAAATATCTTTATCACACAACCCTGGTATTAGAACAATATAGTGACAATAATAAAGTAATATTATGCTACCATACATTGATTGCGACGGGTTGTAAAATAAAATAAATATTTACAAAAGTAAAAAAAAATTCAAGTAGAAAAGCATTTCTGGATACAAAATGTTAAAGATAATTCATTGAAAATAAAAAGAAATGTTTACTATAAATATTTACTAAGGGTAAAGAAATTGTTCAAGTGAAAAAGCATTTCAGAAAATTTTTTAGAGATAATTCATTGAAAATAAAAATAATAAAACGGTATGTGTTGTATTTAAAAAAAAACAGTTAAACAAAATCAAATAAAATATGCAAAAAACGAATGTTTAAAATAAGATATCATATTGATGATAAATCATTTAAAGAGGGATTTATTATTTTTTACCTGATAAAGCCATGTTCCAACAACAGCGCAGCAGACGCCTCTCACTATAGCTGTCAACGTGTTTTTGTCATATTTGTATTGAAATAAAGTCATAACTCCAACTGCCACAGAGAGCCATCCGAGAGTCGAGTGATAATAAATCTGAATGGGTGATTTTGCGTGTTTGTGTGAAATAAACAAAAAACCCAAGCCAGTCCATGCTGCAGATGCAGCAAGATAATCAGACCCTTGGGGCATATCACATAATCTCATGTGAAGAGCAACATCAACAAGCCCATTTAGAATAAATAATACATAGATTGTCATGTGCTGGTTTTCATTTGTCATATCACCCCCATAAAACACAACCAAGAGATGACAAAAAAGATCGAAAGTAGCGTACAACACCTAATGAGAAATGAAACACAGTTAATAATTATTAACAAAATAAATAATGAATAATAATATATGGTAATTTTCCTAAAAATATTTTAGCGTATTTCGTTTTTTTCATACTTTGTAAAATCCTTCGCAAAAAATAAAACCAGGAAGTTCTCCATTGTAAGTAGCACGAAATGAGTCTAATCTCGCTGGATGTTTGACATTCTCGTATAAACTTAAACAATTATCGGATGTATTTTCCTTATTTTCGTAGTAAATTTTAAAGGCATTCCAAATCCACCACACGCCCATAATAATGAACGCCGTTCCTGGAAGAAGATGTCCCGGAAAATGAAAATCATGTCTAAAAAGATTAAAAACAAACATTAAATTAATCTTTGTAACAACTTATTACATATTCTGTACCTAACTATCACTACCAATTCAGAATAATACGGTTGTAACAAATGAAAATTAATGTTGCATGCATATAATAAAATTATCAAATATTTGAAATGGTATGCTGAAATTACTTTAATGTTTCTATTGCAGCCGAAAATGTAGACGAATTGCTTTCCATAATAGCAAAGGATTGGTTAAAATATTCTTTAAATACGTTAATTTAATTCTTTTCAAGTATCAAAATGCGTTAAATTTATTTATGGTAACTCTATAATAACGAAAACGATAACTGACATTCATGTAAAGTTTGGAGATGATTTATATCTGAAATGTGCATCCTGTTGGGCTTAGCTTAACTGATTTAAGGTTTCATTGACGTCATAACAATTTAGTTGTGAAAACAACCAATGCATGCAACCACTGAACAACTTTCTAAGAAGAGATTCTCTCCTTCAGGTCCTTCTATATATTGCACATGTATATACAGATACGCAATTCTTCATTCCACTAGATTTTCCTTCCACGATACGAGTTACACATGTTACAACTAGCAGTAATATTAATATGACTATGTACAGTGTACGTTATGTTAAGGAGTACACAGTACAAACATTACAAACACATTGAGAGCAACTTACTTGGTAATCCTTGCTTTCGTTTAGTGCTGCATATAGGTCACTACTAATGTCAATGACGTCTTTGTTTTTAGTTTCTGTGTACAATAGAAGCGAGAAACAGAATATGAATATTTAGGCTGAAACACACCATAATAATTTTCATAATAAAACAACAATACAATACGAATGGTCATCGACATCTGTGTTATTAATATTTATTTATGTGCATGAGAATGTACCTTTCTATGGGTAGTACTCATATTATAAGGAACAACGAAACCTTTGTCTCATTATAATTTGTTTTACATATTATCAACTGTGATGTGATAATGTTTTGAGTTCTAGTCTTAATTGTATTATATATAGGACAGGGTTGAGGCGATAAATGGGAATTCCCAAAGCCGGCAATATTGACGAAGTTTTCATTTATAGAAATTGTCAAAAACCGCTGGAGTATTAAGATTTGAAAGGAAAATAATAATACTAACAATTCATTATAATATAACAAGCTTTACTCTTACTATTCCTCTAATAGGTGGGCAAACATCTTTAGCAAATTTTATACTATGTAAAACATAGAATTCTAATCTTAGAAATTCTGTAATTGTTTGAAAAATAGTGAGTGAAATCTGAAAGCAATTTAAGTTGTGTGGTTGAATTTATGTTCAGTTACGAAAAATGAAATATTCTATTAGGTAACGGATATTTTTTAACAAAAATTACAATTATAATTTGTATGCGAGTCGCTCGGTTTGGTTCTAGAGGTAAGACGTACGTCAAATTTGTTCCTGTGTTTTCTACGATTTGGACTGTTTTTTTGGTACTAGTTGTGACAAAATTTAGTGGTACGGATAGCTCTAAGTGTCATTAGTGCGTTGGTGTACATTTGGTGCGGTTAAGTGCGAAGAGTGATCCAGAAAGTCAGGTCGAAAGGTCAGGTCTTGCTAGGTCCACGCTGTCGTTGAATACAACATCCATCATGCAGGACCGATTTACATATTGTGTGTGAGTCATGTGGCTGCTGGAGAGGGGATCTTAGTCGGTGCTATCAGCTTCCTGTATATTCTGAAGTCCGTAACCTTGACTCAAGACAGCAGAAGCAGTCTAGCAAATGATGGTTTCTTCCCGACACTATCCATACACTCTTCACCTATTCTCATTCACTCACAACAAATACTACAACTCTCAAACGCTGTATGTATCTCCATCCCCTGTACACCCAGATGGCCAGCAAAGCACCTCTAAACAGAACACTACTTCGTCTGGACACTTAGCTATATCCTACCACTGTGCTTTTAGTGATTATTTCTACATGAGACTCTGTACTAAACTGAACCAAATCGTGCGACCCCCCGAGACTGCTCACTCGGGTAATTACAGCAGGTATATTAACACAAGGTTTTTCATAACATTTTTTCCTTGTGTTAATATATCTCCAACATAAATAACATCTATGTGTGTATATATCATTATAATATTATAGCTTATACTAGCCAGGAGATGTAACAGTCCTATGCACAGGTAAATGTGCTTCTAGTTAATTAAGGAGTAGAGCTATGGAACGATAGTGTGTATACTATATGTTTTACTGTAAGATTATGCTGTGTATGTACTAAATCTTGTGCAGATTAGCGCCCATGTCTCTATATAAAATTATATATAGGTATGCAGTATATGTATAACGATTTATTTTTGCTTAGGGGTAACTGTCGTGAAACTTGCGGTGATACATGTGTTGAGTTTACAGATTATGTGTTTTGCAGTCCCTGTCGTGTAGGTATTCTTAATGCTTGTATAGGTTAATATGTAATATTGTTGTGGTGTATACATTTATTTAGTCTATGTTTTAAGTAATCTAATAATATTACTGTAAACTATTCATCTGATATGATTGTATGTACTGATATAAACAATCAATAATAAAACCTACCTACCTACCTACCTATAATTTGTATGCAAGAAGAAATTAATCAATATCATGTCTTCAGGATTTGAAATGGAATTTAAATGTGCAGCTATATACCTACAAAATGTATATGGTATTGCTAAGGAATTTTTCTGGTTTTTGAAAATATTGTAAGGTTTTAAGTGACATTTGTCGTAGAATACACACGTGGACAATTAAATTTGAAAATATATTTTTGTAATTTAGGTTTTCGAGCAAATCGGTTATTGAAAAATCAATCTAAAATTTAATAATATGAAATGGTATACACAAAATACAATGTAGAATAAGTTGTTGATATATTAATACTGTACTTCCACGAAGTCTTCCACAAAATAAATTTCCTCTGCTAAGAGATTTTTGTAGTAGAATTTTTTGTAATATTTGCATTGGTACGGTATATTGGTGTGAGATTGTAACACGCAGATAAAATTCGTACTATAGCATATTATGTGAAATGACAATATTGTAATGCTAATAGTTTCGAAAAATCTTTCCAGGTGAAGTTTATAAGTTTATAGTATTAAACATGCAACAAATTGGTCCAATTTTGTATTGAATTAAGTCCAAGTAGTATACCATTTGGTTCACATTTGAAGTTAGCGTTTTTGTATGTCATTCCATTGTGATGGGGGTGGATTATGATTCATTCGCATAAGGTGTCCATCTCCCGATGTAATATATAGGGATTCACAATATAGATTCCATCAACTTTTCCAATTAACACTTCCAATTACAATAGTTGCATCACAAGGATAAATCATTTTGTAAATAAATGAGAGTAGCCAGGGTTGCGGTATTTGGCACTTTTCAATCAAAATTTGGTGAAAAATATTGAAAAATGGCAAATTATATGAAATATTGGGAAAATATTGGAAATACTGCAAAATTGCAATAAACATAAGGACTTTCGACAACTTGATTTTCCCTCAATCAAGTTGTCGCTTTTTCAAATATACAAAATCAACTTGTCGCTTTTTCAAATATACAAAATCAACTTGTCGCTTTTTACGATTTGCAAATCAAGTTGTGGCATTTCTTAAATATACAAAATCAACTTGCCGCATTTGTAAGATATACGAAATCAACTTGTCGGTTTATACGATTAACGCTACGATATATAATATTATTGAAATTAGTTTCTCGACTTTTCTTAGGTGGATCATATTGGTTCAATTTTCCCATAGTCATCGGAGGGAAGGAGCCTATACCTTTCGTCCTTGTTTTGACCTTGAAGCCATGATAAGATATCGCTGTCTTAAAATTAAAAAAATACATTTTGTATAATTGACCCATTGTTTGTGTGCAAGAGTACACGCTTTCTCAGTCCACACCAGCCACAATCCTATTGCCTTTCCACAAAGAACAATTGATGGTATTCATTTTTCCTACCGTTGGATCCATATTAGGTAAAGTAGAATTTTAGAAATTATTCTGCAAGTGCAAGTTCATAAAATTGTGGAAGAGGAGAATGAAAAACTCCAATTCTGCTAGACACCGCGAAACAGCTAAATAAAATAATGTGAAGCTGAAGCACCCCACCACTCCTCCTAGATAGTGTTTGGTCTATTTTGAAATTTTTCACGAAATTTGGCAATTTTAAAATTGCACTTTTTTCCAATTTCTCACAATGGACACTTTCAACATGTGGCAAGCCGATTTTGATGAAAATTGGCACAGACGATGTTTAGGGCATATTAACATCGTCCGCAAAATATTAGCTGCCCATACGCGGGTTTTCATATTTTAAAAAATAACTCCAAATTTCCCCCTTCAAATTGAGTTTTTCTGATGGGAAATAACATGCAAAATATCTTGTGAAGAAGGGTCCCCCCTGTGCTGTTTCCCACTTTTTCATGAAATTTGAAATTTTGATATGAATGTCACTAAAACTTCTCAAATGTATTTTAACATTACATTACGCATCCCCAGAAGAAATGTTGGTTAGAATTCACACTTTATAACGTAATGGTATAACGGAAAGTAGTTGGTATTACGTAATTTCAAAACGAAAAAATAACGTTAAAATGTCCCACTTGGGAACCAAATTGTAACGAAATTGGCAAAGTACAGACAAAAATTTAGACCAGCGCGGGGATCGGTATTCAGACCCGTACGCTCTGCTACCCTCTTGTCTACCACCGCGCTGTCTGTGCCACTTGATTGAATTGAATGATTTACAGCTATAAGAGCTGAGAAGCTAACATCAACCGCTTCGTGTTGTCTTTAAATTTCGTATTTTATAAACGAGAATTCAACCAAAATATAACGGCATTGCTAGGAGGTAATACTTTGGTTGGAAAATGTCAGTAAACTAACGATATTTTTAAAACAAAACTATACAAACCATAAAAATACGTTAATACGACGAAATAAATGAAGTGGTATTTCTGCCAACGAAAATTTCTTATGGGGATGTATTATTGTCAATTGCAGTCATAATATAAGTCATACACAAAGAAACAGATATTTACGTACAAATTTACAATGAGATAAAGGAGGAGAACAATTTTGTATTCGAATACGCCAAACGCTAAAAAATAATGACTTGGACCACTTTATTCATGGAACGAATGTTTGGTGAACATTTTATTACTATTTAAGTATTTACATATACGAGATATATCAATTATTGCATTATTGATACTACAGTATGTTTCAGCTAACGACTCCGCAAATCATACATGGTGCTTTCATTTACATACACTACTCATGTTATATTTATGCTCTCGCGCCATCCAAAATATCCTTGACTGGCAGCGATGTAAGCTAATGTGAAATCACCATGTATTATTTGCGGAGGCGTTAGCTGAAACAGTCAGTAAAATAAACTACCCGCTACACGTGTATTCTTATTTTATTAGTACGACCAACAGGCCAAGTCACCCTACAACAATAGTTAATCCTAGCGGAGGTACACTCCAAAACAGGGGCGTAGCTAGGATTGAAATTTGAGAGTTGCCCGATCAAAAACGCCAAAATGCTTGTGCAACAATAATCGATCATAAAATCGATATGCCAATTTAATTTTGCTATATGTAAAGTTATTGTTCACGTTACACCTTCTCCTGTCGTGCTATCAATTGAAGTAAAACTCAAAGTCTTCTCTAATATAGGCATTGGCGGATCTAGCACTAGGTTTTGCAGGTCCAAACACCTCCCCTCGAAATATGAAGTTACACTAAATAAAAAAGCGTAATTCCAAAAAAGGTTATTTTGGCCTGAAAGGGCAAAATATCGCCAAAATTTTAGCGCTACTCGCGAATTTGATGCATTTCATGTCGATTTTTCCCAAAATTGGCTTAAATTTTTCTCGCTTCGCGCGAGTATTGTTACATATTTACCTTAAATATCTCACTAATTAATACTTAACTTGGTGAATTATATTATATTTTTACTTTATGTCAATAATATCTAGTGTAAGCTATCACAATTTGGGGGTTGCCCGAGTAATCTGGGCAAGCCACCTCATTACGCCCCTGCTCCCAAAAGCTGTAGAATTTGTTTAAGGAAAATTGTTTTTCTTTGCAGAATGTTAATTTTAGTTAAAGATATTCTTAGAGAACAAAACATGAATGTATATTAGACTTAAAGAAAAAATAATGTTCCGCACTATAAAAATTCTCTAAGAATATTTTTAACTAAAATTAACATTCTGCAAAGAAAAATACTTATCCTTAAACAAATTCAAATTTGAGTTAGAACTGTTTCTGACACATGCAGTAATAAACTAGCTATATGATGGATGGCTATGTGTTTTTCGATTTTACATTGTGTATTTTTAGATCTTGTCGTTTGTCATCAGTTTAAAGGGACAAAATTAAGTTTAAAAGTTTACTGTGTGTGCTCTCCCTACGATGGTGATATTTCTGGTGCGGTGAGTGCGACGAGTGGACCGAGAGCCAAGTCGAAAGGTCAGGATTTGTTCGTGCCATGCCGTCGTTCTGTTTTACATCCATCATGTCGAGTAAGATTTTCATATTGTGCCCTGTGACTCCATGGAAGAAGATTAGCCGGCGCTATCAGTTTACCTATAATGCTGTTAAACTTAAATGAAGGCATGACTGAAAGCAGACAGTATAGGCTACAGGATGGTTGCTCCCCGGCACTCTCGACTCATCCTTTCTTCTTCATGGTCTCAACATAGTCTGCACTTCAAGTTCTCGTGCAAACTCAGATAGCCAACAAAACACCTTCTGTTCCAGGGAACAAAAAAGGCATGCCTTTTCATCAAAAATGGAAAAAAGTTTGCTTTTTTAAAAAAGCAATGCTTTTTTACCTTTTTTGCTTTTATCTTTTTTACCACGGCGCTACATTATGAATAGCCTATTCCAACATGACATGAGTGTTTTATACACATGTCTTACTTATTTATCAACTCAAAGATACACAATACTAACTGCTTCTGCATCATTAATGATAATGCTTATGTATTTTACATTTAATATTAATATAGTTTCTTGAAATAAGTATGAAACAATACTTATTTAGTGAATTTAGTGATGGATTACCACGATTTCAATGGGACATTTTTTGCCACAACATTGTGTCATCATCTCAACACAAATCTTTCTCTTCCACACATTCCACTCCACTCCCACTATGAACTTCACCACTAATGAAACTCACTCAATAATCATTTATTTCTCTTACTTCTACAAAGTGTACATTGTATGTGTATTTATTCCTGAAACAATACAATGACAAAACTGTTGAGGTGATAATTACAATTATAACATTTTATTATGAGTAAGTTGCATTGTAGTGGAGGAACTATGTTGCAGTGGAGAAATAATCGGTTGAATTGCCGATAGTATTTTGAATTACTGCACAATTTTCTGCCAAAAGGGTGTATTACCTTTTTTGAATTTGCTAGGTACCTAAAACTAAAAAATGGTAAAATCAATGTTTTTTTCTTTTTTGTTCCCTGTTCTGTTCAAACACACGTCTTCGACTACACACACAGCAAACTAATAGTGCACGAGCTTGTAGTGTGTAGGGATTTTTCTTATCAGACTGTGAATTTTTGTAAGGAACCTAGACGAACGATTTCCCGAGTATGCTCATTTTGGGTAACCTAAATACATATACAAACACAAGGTTTTTTTATCATATTTTTTCCTTGTGCTTGTATATTCCTGTAGATATAAACATATATATGTAAATAATTTATTAGATAAGGAGTAATAACATGTATACACAAGTATTACTTATTTTTATCTCGGTCTTGTACACAATTGTACTCAGGTACACACTATAGGATGTGCACCTTAAAAGAATAAGTTGGCAACCAGTCCGATACCTACCTTTATATACTATACTTTTGTGCAATATTTTTGTGCTATACTATGCAGTGTTTAGAGATTATTAAGTTATGTATCCGTCGGATAATACTTCATTTGAGCTGTAACAGTCCTGTAAAGCTAGTGTTATTGTCTTATCTCTATAACGAGTTTGTGCTCTAGAGATTATGTATATGTATACTGCATGTGGATAGCATTCTTCGGTTTATGGTGAGTGTAGGTATTTTCAATGAATAATGTTGTCCATTACATTACCAATAATTTAACCAATGCTGTATAAGGAAATTGAATGGATGTAAAAGCGTCTGCTATATCGTCCCTGAATAAATACATCTCTCTATCTATCTAGTTTAAACGGATTAATAATCAATACTGATAGTATTGTAATGATTAGGTGGTACTAAAAGCAATAATAATCGACGACCACAACTGTTATTTTGTTTATAACGCGTCAACCTGCATTGCTTAATACATGAAAACTAAAATGAAAGAAATATTTTTCTGTCTACACCAATTACTTAACGCAATAATATCGAGGAGTGGTGATAAACCAAATAACCAACAATTTTTTTAGATCAAATATTAAATTTTTAAACTCAATTCATCACTAAAAGCAGAAAATAATATTTAGATAGGTACTTATTGTTCGGGCTTTAAAAATTTAACTTCGAATAGCGGGCTTGGATTGTGCACATGGCTTTTAAAGCAGTTTTGACTTTGTCGGTTTATTTTTAAATTAGGACCCATCCATATCCGACGTAGGCATAATTTTCAAACAATACAAAAAAGTTAAAAAAACTGATTTTGATACTTGTAAATATGCTAAATTCAATGAGAATGTTTAAAATGCAATACATACCATTCTTAGGTATCATTTGGTACCAAAATGTGGCCCTAATGTTAATAATCACCAAAAAATTGATATTAATAATCCTGGCACTTCTTCATGTACCGAATTTTCTGAAAATATTCAAAGTTCAGTACGGTGCCATTCTGAGGTACAAATTGGTACCAAAATGTGACCTTGATGTTAATATTCACTAATCATGGAAGTTGGCATTACAGCGTCACAAAGTATAGAAGTTGGCATCACAAAGTGAAAAACGTGGAGGCAGACATCTCAGCCTCAAAAATAGGGAAGTTGGCATCAAAATATTGTGGCTTTTGTCAGGTTATGGTAATTATATTATGGCAGCCAGCATATACGACGTCTGCAATTTCGGGCCTTTTTTAGACTCCCCGCATTGTCTGCAATATCATGAGATCATAGACCCCCCCCCTACACAGACGTCATACAATAAATTCAACCCCCAATCTATGAGTAAAATTTTCATATCTGTACATCAATTTAATAGCATTTTATTGTGCATACAAACAACCACTGAATAGAAAATACTGAAGAAAATTAACAATATCAAGTATATAACTCTTCAATTGGCGAAGATAACCATTAAGTTAGATTCTCAATAATCGGTAGACCTTCGTCAAGAACTTTATTTACAGCCACTCGTTTAATCGACTCTATTATGGATTCTGTTGTAGAAAATATGGGTGGATTTAATTTACTTGCGTTTATAAGACAAGCTTTTTGGATGGAAAACACTTATAACATTTTGAACACATTATTTCCTTCAACACAGTTCTCAGACTTGGACAAAATAAATCATAAGTAAAACGGAAAATTCAACCATTGTTGTCACAAACTTTTCTAGAGTAATTCAAAAACACAAATCTCCAAAAGATCCAAACTCCTTATTGTTGTAATCGCAGGCGGAAATTCAAAGAAAAGTTTTCTTAAAATGTATTGAGTTTAAATACTAATTATTTATTGGTTAATTTAACTGAAGAGATTCAATAAAAGCGACTGATGAATAATAAAATATGTTGTATTAAGAGAGATACTAAACGCTAATTCGATGAATACTGTTAGTTTTATTGGTATCGCCCGGGTTTAACTGTTTTTAGTAGATGCTGTATTCGTTTCGATGTAGTGACCCAGATGAAGATGGCTTTACCATTAAAGTAAGATGAGTACTTTTTTACTTTTTTGTAAATTAATATACAGACGTCATAGAACCAAATACTCCCCCTCTCCCGTCTGTTTTTGTCATATTTTCCAATACCCCGTCCCCCCTAAAGTGCAGACGTCATATATGCACGCTCCCTATATGATTTAACCTATACGAGGAAGCGCGCGAGCAACTTTCCCGCAAGATGTTAATAATTTATATTTCATTCAACCATCAACCAAGATTTGCAGAAAGGTAAGAAAAAATTTGAAAAAAAGAAAAAAAGACTTTTGTATTCGAAGATACTATGCACATTATGAATCGTAGGCAGACAACTATACCAACTATTACACATCTGAACTAACATGTTTGACGTTGACTATAACCTATATAGTTGGTCCATGGAATTATCTGCAAATTATCTGCATTTTTATCTTTCGTGATTGTTTGTCCACGTTCCAAATATATATTTATTGGTATAAAAAATGTATCTACAAAACTGCATCAAAACCGACATAGTACACTCGTAGTTATGCATTGCAGTTTGTTTTCGTGATTCCGCTAGATTGCTCAGTTAGTTTTGGTTAAATATTAACATCTTCCAAGGTGTAAGCACAGTACCTACGTAAAAAGTAACATGTAATTAAATTTGACAGATGTGTGGTTAGAGACTACAGATTTTTTTTTCTTACTCCGTTATATACATTTTGTTCTTCGCAATTTAGTTTTTGGGATAGAAAAAAGTATTAATAAAGTTGTATATAATTCATAATTTTTAATTATACAAGATTTAGTGTCTGATTCTCAACCTAATGGCACGGCAAAAAACTTTGATTTTTCTATTAATTTGAAATCAATTGCATCTACCAGAGCATTATGCAAAAATGTGAAATATACAAAATGCTTCCAAGGGGTGTGTTTTTCAGATGCAATTGATTTCAAATTAATAGAAAAATTAAATGTTTTGCCATGCCCATTAGATTGAGAATCAGTCTAGTTTATTCCAGATTTAGTAATGTAAAATTTCTGTGCTTCTACTATGAATTCAATTTACCGGTCGATTACATTAAATAAGCTATTAGTTGTGTTGTTTGGAGGTGCACTGTTATTATACTTAGCAAACAATACAGCCACGTCTAGAAATGACACAGTGCCACAATCGTCAACAGAAAAACAATCTTGGTTTCAAATACCTAGGACAAATTTTGTAAATTCTTGGTTTCAAACGCAAGAATCAGGTGAATACAAATAAAAGTTTTTTTGCAATTATAAACCTGTACATTTAAGAATTATACCAACAGACATAATCAAATTTGTACATGCATTTCAATCCTTATTTATCTTATTAAGTACCTGGGTGGGTTTGAAAAAACATCCTGATTTCTTGAGCCCATTTAGATTTCCTAACTTGTCCCTTCCATTACGATAGTAGGTATAGTGGATGTGACAGATTAAAACAAAACTCATTTTTCCAATGTTCATATTACAGATGAAGATGATGGGATACTGATTCCCATGGAAGAAATTGTAAAATCGAAACAACTAATTGATCAGAAAGATCCGAGACTAATTAACTACATTAGAAGTAAAGAGTTTATTAAAAGTCCATCGACAGAGGAGTACAATTTAAAGGATCCCGACAAGAATCCGTCCATGGGACAGTCGACAATGATTTTGAAAGCACTTAAAAATATGGTAGTGAAGTTGAAGCAAAGCAGTGATTGCCTATCCTAAAGTGAGATCGGTGGGATTATGGGATGTGGGGTAATATGAGATAGGTAATGTAGGATAAAGTTGCGAATTCAAAGGTTATAGACAATAGGAAAGCGGACTAGGTCCATCGGAGATCTCAAATCTCCGTCTTTTATGCCATGTGAAGCATATTACAGCCAAAAATTTTTAAATAAAAAATATATATTAGCACTAGGTGGATACTCGCGGCCGACAGGAAAAAATACGAAATCTAATTATAATAAGATGTTGCCAAATCTCCTTCCTTGGAGCAAAAACTACATCAAGTACGTCATTGTAGATTAGATTCGGTGTTAAAGAAATCTTGGTAGACCTTGCGTTTTGCAACATGAGTTTGAAATTCAAAATGGAATTTTGACAAGTAAATGTACCCGAACTCCTAAGGTGTTATTGTCACAATTTCTGTTCCATGGTTACTCGCAGATATTTATGGTAATAAACTCGTAGGGTCTGATGGTAACCATAGATTTTCATGGTAACTTGGTAAATCGTAGAGTTTCATGGTAACTCGTCTGGTTTCCAGGGTTGGGTAAATTCCATGTAATTTTGAACTAAATTTAATTATATTAAAAATCTTATGTAATTTTGAACTAAATGTAATTATATTAAAAATCTTATGTAATTTTGAACTAAATGTAATTATATTTAAAATCTTATGTAATTTTGAATTAAATGTAATTAAATTACAAAATAAAAGTAATTTCGAACTAAATGTAATTAAATTACAATTACAAGCAATTTTGAACTAAATGTAATTAAATTACAAATTACATGTAATTTTGAACTAAATGTAATTAAATTACAAATTACATGTAATTTTGAACTAAATGTAATTAAATTACAAATTACATGTAATTTT
>JAQFYB010002757.1:0-22609 GCA_034694085.1 Pogonognathellus longicornis | reverse complement strand
AAGAAGCACCGATAAATACTCCCAAAAACGCTAAATTGAATAAGAATTCCCAAAAACACCCAAACATTTTGGAAATTTTAATTGTATGAGCGAATTGTTTTATTAAAACACTATTTAAGACTGTAATTAATTTTTATGCCACACTGTATATAGGTAAGTAAGCCACAAAAAGACTCACTAATTCTTTTGCAAGTCGAATCACCACTGTGAACGAAAAATAATTTCTATATACAAATCTCTGGATCTGTACTCTCAGTATTCTGTAAGCGTGTTTTTGTTAGGCATAAAAAAAGGAGTGATGTTTATTTAGTAAATCCTTCCGAAGGAAATAGACAACTTGTTTATAATTGAGTCACAGATTTGGATTTACGAATGCTTTTTAAACAAATAAATATTACTATATTATACATCTGTATTGTATCAACACACAACTCTGTATTTTCCTTGTTCTGTTCCTTGCAAAACCTGTTTATAAACTTATGCATTATATAAAATGTACATCGCTGTGTTGTTTTTGTGGTTGTATGTCTTGTTACAAGATTTTTTACTTTGGCTTTCATTTAGAACATTGCATCTTTGCGTCATCACCAAAGAACAGAAATGTAAGCCAAAACAAATTCTAAACAGCTCATATGGGTTATAGTTTCTATACGTTTCATACCAACAAGTCGATGTTCGTAATTTTTTTTCATATTTTGCATATTTTGAGAATAATGTCATACCATAACACATATAACAGGTACTATTTTTATGCTTTAGGTCATATTTATGTTATATTTCAAAGGTTTTTATTATTATGACAAATTAATGCTTCGATTCACACAGATATTTTGTGTTTTCGGCCACATCAAATTCCAAAATAGAAAGCGTTGAACTTTCTCAAATTTGTCAGATTGATTTTAGCTAAAGCTAAAATACTGTCTTTATAATTAAAAATCTTTAAAATTTCTCAAAATGATTGATATTTTTGAAGTCCATAAACCTCGCCACCATTAAATTAATGTTACTGTTTCTGTTTGCCATGGCTAATAATCAAAGAAGGGATATGCATGTCATCAAAATGGTAGAAATATGCATGACAATATGACCTAAAAAGGATCAAAATATGACCGAAAATATGACATGAAACTTATCAAAATATTACAATAATATGTCACTTTTTAACTCTTGAAAGCGTATAGCCACAATTTACTTGATATTTTAAAGATTTGTGAAGCTCACATTTTGTAAAAACTAATTTAGAAGTTTCGTAAAGAACATAGGCGTAGCCAGGATTTGGTTGGGGGGGGGCAAACTCAAAACGTAAAGTATAAACGTGCCCATTTTCGCGCGAAGCGCGAAAAATTTGAGCAAATTTGGGCAAAAAGAACATAAAATTTGCGCGTAGCGCGAAAAATCCAAAACGCCAAGTGTAAATTGCAAAATAAATTTGTCATATTACTGAAAACGTCTGAAATATGACATAAATATGACATAAAGCATAAAATATGACCTGTCATATGTCATATGACATTATTCTCAAAATATGCAAAATATGACAAAAAAAGTTTAGGAATATCGACTCATATTGGTATGAAACGTATAGATCCTAAGCCTTGGAGCTGTATCATCAACCGTTTAGAATATGCTTTGACATCCATATCCTATCTCTGGTTCTCATAAACCATTGCATCGATTTTAGAGTGAAACACATAATTATATAGTCACGAGTGTAAAGTTGGATGATTTCAAATAAAATTTTACTAACAATTAAAAATTAAACCCATTTAACCTTAAGACCCAGCCGGGACATAAACTACCCACATCAGGAATCAGAGCCAGGTACCTAACAAAAACAAACCTTTCTCCATGATATTTATAGAGGCCAGGTAGAAAGAAATGAAAATTTGGAACATGCATTGAAATATAAAGCTTTATAGAACGTTTAAGGAGAGGGACGACCAGTTTTGCTCATTTCATCGTCCTTTTTTACTCATTTCGCTATAACTTTTGAACAGAAACTCGTATTTCAATAAATTGGATAATTTTGGATAGCTGTATATTGCACCTTTAATTTGTGCAACTTAAATTTTAAACTTTAAAGAAAGTTAAGGGCCTACACCCAAGGTTAAGGCACTACAAGCAACGTTAAAAACCCTACAAACAACGTTAAAAGCCTAAAATCAACGTTAAGTCCGAAAAAGAGTAACTTTAAGACCCTAAGAGTAACGCTAAGACGCTGGGAGTAAGGTTAACATCATACGAGTAACGTTATGACCTTAACAGTAACGCGAAAACCCTATTAGTAACTCTTAGACCCTTCAAGTACTAAAATTGAAGTTGGCTTAGCCCTAAACCCTGGATAACGACTACAAATGTAGTTAGACTCTTAATACATTGAAGAAAATATTATTGATATTTTGAATTTAAAACAAAATCAAATTTTCGTTTACACACTTCAAAGTATCAGCAGTAGGTAACTGGATAGTTTTGAAGCAGTTACAAACAATGAGTTTTACCTGGTGAAAGGAAACATTGATGAATTTGGAAACAAAATAAGTAAAATACAAATGTAGTAGGATGGGTATAGGAGGGTTAAGTAAATTTGTGATCGTGTATGATCCGGGAATTCTATAGTTTCTAGTGCTATAGATAGTAACGTGTAAATTCTGTATACCATGCCCGTATTCAGGGGGTGGGCAAACGCGCAATTGCCTCCCCCGAAATCCAAAAAAGAAGAGATTATTTTGCACTGAAAGGACAAAATAGCCTCTTTTTTGTGCATTTTGCCCTCCACGAAATATATTTTACCCTCCCCGAAATCGATTTCTGGATACGGCCGCGATGTATATTGTGCTCTGTGTTATGTAACCAAAATGTTGTATGGAATAAAGCCATACGTACATCATTGTATATTAAATTTTAGAATGGTTATGTATACACGACGTTTTCAAATATATTTTGAAATTTTTAAAATGTCAAGAGAATTCGCTGTGTGCAATTATTGTCCCATAATAATTTTTTGTAAATTAAGAGCAGGGGTCTCCAAGTCTTATATAGCATTCCCATCAAATAGAATATCAAATTATTCATTTTGTAAAGGTATGGCACTAAAAACTTCGTGAGACACATGTCAGACTGCTGCCTAAATATGAAACTAAAATCTCTAAGACGTGACTAAATATTAAAAATTTAACATACCATGTCCTCATTCACATAACATTGATATCCTTATGAACTAGGATTTCAATATTTAATTAATATTTTCATTGATTTTCTACGGCCACGTTAGCCAAATATTTAGGCATTGCCTCTTAAAGCGTTAATACCAATCTGCCAACCTTCTTGCGCCTAGTAAGCTAGTGAGCATAAAAAACGAATATAAATATGATCTATAAACTTACATTTAAGTTACTCTATCTACACAATAGGATCGCTACATTTTTTCGAATTGTTCCTTTTACTGTTGACGATAGAGGGAATATTCTTAAATTGTTTTCAAAGAAAAGAACATTTTTGTGGCAAGGGGCAGTAGCTTTCAATGCGCTGTACTTAACTTTCTTACTCATTTCCTTTTACTTTGCGTATCATTCAGACAATATTTCAGCAACTGAAAAACTAATGCACTTCCTTTGGACTGCTATGACTGTTTATGGAGCCATTTTCCATTTAACTGAAATCACTACAAAGGATGACCAACCAACCTTCATAAATGGAACAATCCCATTTTGGGGTTACTTAAAAGGTACCCACAACTACTTAATTATTACTTAGGTTAAAGTACAAAAATCTATTTTCCAACTTTTATATCATTGCAACTTTTTTATTTCCAGCAAAATGGAACATTAAAATCTACCGAAATTATGATGAGTGCACATTTGTTATTTTTTTGGTTCTACCAATGGTAACAATATTCCCTGTGGGATGTGCTATCATTTTTATTTTCGATCCATCAAGATCTCGCTACCCTTACCGATATATTGAACCATTTTTGGGCTTATATGCAAAATACACTCTCCCAATTTTTGCAACACTTGAAATGTTTTACTGGCTAAACATTTTCATTCCCATTTTGTTTTGTTTTAATAACTTATGCGTGATTGCCTATGCGGTTATATTTTGGTTACAGTACTTCAGGTGAGTAAGTTAAGAAAGTTAATCCAAATTTTTGATATTTTTTTCCTTTAAGTATACTTTAGATGATGTTTATACAAAACGTTTACATACATTACATCATTTTTATTCTCAGGAAAGCAATTATAGAGGAAAATCATTTCATCGCGGAAATATTGGAGGATTATCAAGCTCTTCAATTAGTCATGAGCGAATTCAACAGACTGGTAAAATACGTACTACCAGCATTTTTGTTTATTGCTTTTATTGTGGACATTGTAGTTTTATATGTCACCGCAACAATGTTTTCTATCCTGCCGTTAACTATATATTCCATGTATGTGCTTTTAGCAATTGTTTTGAATATTGGAATAGTGGTGGTTTTTAAAAAAGCAACAATCATTCACCAAACGTCTTGGGATATTTTAGAAAATAACACATTGGAAAAAGAATCAAGGAAACTAAATGCAAAATATCGTAAATCAATGTACTCATTGAAACTTCATTTTGGAATGTTCTTTTATGTCCAGCATCTAACATTATTTACGTTTTATAACGGGGTTATTGATAACATTGTATTATTGCTAACAACATTATAAAGAAATGTGTAGTGTAGGGTAGGTACGTTCATTTAAATGGTGATATTTTAAAATTGACTTCAAGGAATCGAATATATTTTTGGAAAGGGGCAAAAGCCTTTCATGCATTATACTTTAACTTCTTGCTCACTTCGTTTAACTTTGCATATCATTCAGTCGATACATCTGCTACCGAAAAACTGTTGCGGTTCCGTTAGGCTGCTATGGTAATTAATGGAGTCATTTAGGAAATAAATTTAAGACATAAATTAAAATAATTTAGTTGTTCCATATCCGGACGCTATCTTTAATCATTAAAAATTCAAAGTACATAGGACTAAAACAAGAGCAATATTTATTTATTCCAAAGATATTAACCCTCAATAGATGTTGTCACAATATCTGCACTTACAACAAAGAACTTGCGATAACAGTGAAATACATAATTTTTGGTTTTATAATATCCCCATTGCAACATCATCTATAGATAAGTAGTAATGCATAGAGTCGTCATTACCATCATTTGATGATGTAAAAATTTCCTGTTGCTCATATAAATACAATTTTTTTTAACTCTATGCTTAAATATATTTACATTAGGATGTACAGTGTATAGAGAGTACCAGAACATGGAATATAATAATATATAGTATATTGCATTTTCTTTCAAAAAATCGGGGTGGGGCTGTCTCTAAATACGCCAATTACCAATTAATAATTTTAAAACATCTTTGTATCATTATCTTTTTGTGACAAAATTAAAATTCTGCATTGAAAATATAAATCCCCATGTACACAATAACTCCCTAGTGGGGTGAAATAGCTGTCATTATAGCATGAAAAAAATTGACGAAAATATAACTCCCCAGAGGAAGCAAATCAGGCAGTACGGTATATGAGGTGCAATAATATTTAGCACGATCCAACAGCGAAGCGTAAACATGAGTGATGGCACCATGAACAATCATTGGAAACGGATGTAGTAAAAACATTGTCTTCAGACTTTCACTCCGCGCAGAGATAATTTTGATTGTTCGTAAATCGATAAACTTGAGTACAAATATAAACAACATTGTTCAGCAAAAATCCACAAATACAGGCGTAATCATTACTGTATGAATGGAGGCACCATGAATGATCATTGGAAACGGAAGTAGTCAAACTTTGATTTTAGGTAAATATTATTTCACTTGAGTTATAAATCTAATTTAAACTATAAAATTTCAAAAACCAAAATTTAATACACCAAAAATTCTTAATAAAATGGCAACATCACCAATGCAATTAGGGACGATATACCTGCATTAGCGAACTTAACATTTTGATATAAATTACTAAATAATATGAAGCTAAACCTAATTATGAAATTTTTAAAATGTCAAAGGAATTCGCTTTGGGCAATTCTTGTATTACAATAATTTTTTTATGAATTAAGAGCAAGGTTTTCCAAGTTCTATATAGCATTTCCAATAAAATGGAACATCAAATCATTCATTTGGTAAAGGTGTGGCACTACAAACTTCGTGAGACACATGTCAAACTGCTGTCAAACCATAAAACTAAAATCTCAAAGACGTGACAAAATATTAAAAATTTAACGCACCACCTCCTCATTCTCATAACACTGTTATCTTTATTTCCTAGGATTTCATTATTTAATTAACATTTGCATTGATTTTCTACGACCACAAATGTATTGTTAGCAAAATATTTATTCATTCCTTCTTAAAACGATAACTGTAGTTTTCACAAATATCCCAACTGTTCTGCGGCTAGTTAGCTAGTGTAAGCATAAAAAGCGAATATAAATATGATATATCAACTCACATTTAGGTTAACCTGTCTGCACAATAGGATCGCTACATTTTTTCCATTTGTTCCTTTTACTGTAAACGAACGAGGGAATATTCTGCAGTTGTTTTCAAAAAAAAGAATATTTTTGTGGAAAGGGGCGGTAGTTTTTAATAAGCTATACTTAATTTTTTTACTCATTTCCTTTTACTTTGCGTATCATTCAGTCGATATTTTGGTAACTGAAAAATTAATGCACTTCCTCTGGACTGCTATGTCTGTGTATGGAACCATTTTTCATTTAACTGAAATCACTATAAAGGATGACCAACCATCCTTCATAAATGGAACTATCAGATTTTGGGATTACTTAAAAGGTACCCACAACTAAATTGATTATTAATTTTGTTGAAATATAAAATTTAATTTGTAAACTTTTATATCCCTGCAATTGTTTATTTCAGCAAAGTGGAATGTTAATGTCAACCGAAAATACGACGAGTGTACATTTGCTATATTAGCTGTTCTACCAATGGTAACAATATTCCCTGTTGGATGTGCAATAATTTTTATTTTCGATCCATCAAGATCTCGCTACCCTTACCGATATATTGAACCATTCATGGGCTTATATGCAAAATATACTCTACCAATTTTTGCAGTACTTGAGATGTTTTACTGGCTAAACATTTTAATTCCAATTATATTTTCTTTTCATAATTTATGTGTCATTGTCTATGCGGTTATATTTTGGTTACAGTACTTCAGGTGAGTATTAACAAAGTTAATGGTTTTCATGTATTTTGCCTCTGACTGTCTTTTAGATAATATTTCTATCAAATAGTTACATAATTATATAGTATTGCATCACAATCTCTTTATTCTCAGGAAAGCAATTCTACAGAAAAATAATTTCATCGCGGAAATATTGGAGGATTATCAAGCTCTTCAATTAATCATGAGTGAATTCAACAGACTTGGAAAATACATGCATCCAGCATTTTTTTTTATTGCTTTCATTGTGGACATTGTAGTTTTGTATGTCATTGCTACAATGTTCTCTATCCTGCCGTTTACTACTTATTCCATGTTTGTGCTTTTAGCATTGGTTTTGAATGTTGGAATGGTGGTGGTTTTCAAAATAGCGACCATTATTTACAAAACGTCTTGTGATATTTTAGAAAATAACACATTGGAACAAGAACCAAAGAAACTAATTGTAAAATATCGTAAATCAATGTACTCATTGAAACTTCATATTGGAGTGTTCTTTTATATTCAACAACTAACATTATTTACGTTTTATAATGGGGTTATTGATAACATTGTACTGCTCCTAACAACATTATAATAGAATTTGTATTTTTAACATAGGTTTAAGTAAAAGCTTACAAATATATCACACTTAGGGCTTTTAACATTCTGAACCGGATATTTAATTTAAATACACTATTCAGAGACAATAACCGTTTCAGCGGTTAAACAAATGTTTCTTTTTCGTTTATATATAGAAGGTGACAATGATTTACATAAACGATAAAAGAATCACGCACACAATAGATGGCACCTGAACTTTTCGTCCGCTTGACCCCAATTTTTGTGTAACGGTTCAAAATAATGTGGTCTTCAAAGATGAGTAGGGTGGGCAAAATAGTTACCGGCCCGTTTGTTTGACCTCCAGAAGTCATTAAATTCTAAATAAATTGTTGTACATAATGTCAATCAAATACTATAGTTTTTAATTATGCTGTCATGCAAATCTCAGCGGGTAACTTTTTTACATAGTTTAGGGTGACATATCAATTAGTAGTACTTTGCCCGTTTTTCTCCCCAACGGGGAAAGTTGTATGGATTATGAGCACATAAAATGAAAGTTTAGATTATTATCTTTCCAAATATAGCAATTTTAGATTTCTAGGTTCAGTAGTTTCGGAGATTTACACAAACCGAGTTTTAAAATGAAAATTTAATTGACAAGGTTAAAAACCGAATTAAAATGCATCAAAATCACGCGTAGTGGCAATTCGTTTAACTTTCATGACAAAATACTATTTTGGAGATAAAAAACGCATTCTGGGGGAGTGGGGGCACCCATTACACCTTCCTGGGTACGCGCATGTTGCAAATAAAATTTTCATGTAAAATCGTCTTCAGAAAATGTTTTTTTAAATGACCATATCTCCGAAAGTACTGAACCTAGAAACATAATATTGTTATATTTGGAAAGATAATAAACTAAGCTTCCATTTTATGTACTAATAACCCTTACAACTTCTCCCGTTGGGGAGAAAAAGGGCAAAGTACTACTAATTGATGTGTCACCCTGTATATAATGTTGATCAGCACACTTTCATTGTTTCATTAGTCCTCGTGCAAAAATGCAGCAAAATTGGACTAAAAGGTGTACTAACCACAGCTAACACATAGTGACCTCTGGAGATCGAACGATCTGGTAGTTGTTTTCCTACACTACTCATCCATGAAGCCGACAGTACTCTTAAACTTTATGCAAATATTGGGGTCAATCGGATGAATATTAGCGAAAATGCATCCACTCCAGAAAATTTTCTGGATATTTTCTGACTATAATTTCCATTTTTCAAATTATAATTAAATGCCGAATTATATCATTGAAAAGCATGACGGGTTTTTTCTGTAAAGTACTTTCATGCAAAATTTAAAAGTAGACGGATCTTCATAAAGCATTTTTGTTCACAGTATGTTATGACGTTGTGAGCTTCCGTAAAATAAAATGTCCACCACATTTATCGAGTTGTCCATTGTGAGTTGAATGAAGGAAGTCCAAGCAAATTTTCGATTGAAAATGATATTCATTTAATGTAAGACAGTAAAAAAATCCAAATTTTTTTTTTGCATGAATCAACCGAAAATACAAAGTGCATTTCTAAATACAAACTACTCATTTCTCAATGTAAGGCTTCGATTGAAGGCATATTGTTTTCTGTTTTATCTTTTTAATTCTGACATATCTCTTCTCTAAATGTTGCTTAATATGTCACAAATACATTGATCCGTATTGACATTTTGATTTTGTCGAAATTATTTTGCGATACACATAAATGTTATTATTTATGTTGATTTTTTGCCAATAAACAATAAATCTCTTCCGCTATAGTGCAAGTAAAACATTGTCCATAATATTTTTAAACCTAAAATAGATTTAAGTAGTTGTTCCCTGAAAATATTGTTAAAATAAGTTTCACCCCATATGAGATGATTAATACAATTTTTTAATTTTAACTTTATATTTTATAGCTGCATTGATACAATATATATTTCGCAACTAAACTCTGATTCTGAACACACTCTTATGTTTTGGAAGGAAAAGTAGTTTGTATTTTAAATACTTTTGCTTCGCTTTGCCTGAAACTACATACGTATTCAAAATACTTATTTGCATTAAAATTTTATTAAAATATAAGTGGTTTAATTGCCTATCCCTGATCATTAATTGTATTTTGAAGTGAATAAATTCCTTTATGTTGTGCGATGAAAAGACCTTATTTCCGGTTTCACAGTATTATTGTAAAAATATGTTGGAAAGTACTTTCAGAAATATTTATCAAAAATTTAAAAATTAGCAAAAAATCTTTAAAATAGTTTATCATCGCTAGGAAACTGAAATGTCATTAAGTGATACTCACAAAGATTGTAGATAGCAATAATAAATAGATAATTTGCCCGAAAATGTTTAATATTTCTCATGTCTAGATTGGAATGTCAATCATTAATTAAGAATGTAACAGTATGGCTCACCAATATCAGTGAGACCGATATCAAATTGCTGTCAAATATAAACCAAAGTCTCAAAATGATGTCGTGCGAGTATTCAATAAAAATCTAACCTACTACCTTCCAGTGGCTTTTAAAGTGATCGACGTAGAAGGCTGACGTACCCAAAATGTTTTGACGATAAGCTATATAATAAATAGTCATTGTCCCTAAATTGAAAAACAGACAAATTTGTCATATTACTTTGCTCACGCCCCTAAAATATGTGACCTGGCTTCGCCACTGACACCTGGTACTCCTTATATTGACACAACATCGTTTTCGTGCTTCATTAGTAGTTCATTATTTAACTAATACTTTCAATGATTTTATGTATATTAAAGAAACACACACTCTCTCTTAAATCGTTGATATGTTCTGAACTCTACTGGATTACTTATGGTTTACTTATTATTGTGATATTCTAATATATAGAAAAAAACTCTTGAGAAATAAATTTATTCATAGTAATAAAAAGTATATTAATAAAAAATTTCATCCAAATTTTTGACATCGAAAATGTTATACGAATTAACGTTTAAGTTGCTATGCCTACACAATAGTCTCGCTACGATACTTCCAATTGTTCCTTTCACTGTGGACAAAAACGGGGATATTGTAAAATTGACTTCAAGTAATCGAATATATTTTTGGAAAGGAGTAGTACCTTTCATGCACTGTACTTAACCTACTTGCTCATTTCGTTTCACTTTGCGTATCATTCAGTACATACATCTGTTGTACCGAAAAACTATTGCACTTCCTTTGGACTGCTATGGCTATTTATGGAGCCATTTTTCATTTAACTGAGATCACTACAAAGGATGACCAACTCTTTTTATTCAATAGAACTAGAATATACTGGGATCACTTAAAAGGTAATATTGTGATAATTTATTAATTATATTCCTTTTATCATTGCATTAATCAAAGTTTAAATATAAATTATTAACTCTTATGACTGTGTACGTTTTAACTTCATTTTCAGCAAAGTGGAGTTTAAATGTAAAAAGAAAATATGACGAAAGCACATTTGTTCATTTCACTGTACTACCAATGGTGACAATATTCCCAATTGGATTTGCTATCATTTTTCTTTTGGATCCCTCAAGATCTCGATACCCTTACAGATATATTGAGTCGACTCTGGGGTTGTATGCAAAATACACTCTCCCAATTTTTGCAATTATAGAAATGTTTTACTGGCTGAACATTTTTATCCCAATTTTATTCTCGTTTAACAATTTCATCGGTGTTGGTTATCCAATCATATTTTGGATGCAATACTTCAGGCGAGCAATTTGAAAATAAAATCATATTTTTTATGAATCTTACAGATTGTCTTAAATTATCTTTTGCGTACTATTAACAATAATGGTTATATAATACTAATAATACTAAATGAGATAAGGCGAAGGAAATTTAGATAAATCCCTATCTGGTTTTACATACAAGCTACTATGTATAGAATATTTAGCTGCGAATCAGTTGCCGACATAATGTCAGATAAGCAAGAGAGAGTAATTTTAACTCCTAAAAGACCAAACAGAAACACCGCTTATACAGCAAACTTTAAGTCGGAAGCAGTGAATTTTTGTAATTAAGGTAGGAGGAGGTAGAAAAGCAAATCACCCAGACATGGAAGATGCTTTGCATGAGTGGATATTGGATCAACGAGAACAAAAATTTGGTGTGTCACGAGCTAGAATTTTGAGCAAAGCAATTGAACTTTCAGAAAATGTCAATTTCACGGGAAGTCAAAGTTGGGTCACGCGTTTCATGAAAATGAAAGGCTTGACATTGCGTAAAAAAACAAGTGTCTGTCAGAAGGTCCCAGCTACCTACATACCTTCGATTGTTTCACTTATATTATACTTACGTGAAATGCGCATTAAAAATGAATTGAACCAACTTTAAATATTGAAGATATCATGATGCCCTCTGACGAAGAGTCAATGGACATTGAGGACACTCAACCAGATATGAAAATTGGAGAAGACAGTTTCCTACTATTCTCTGACGATGAAAACTAATCTTAAGTTATATGGGTTCGTAACTATTTATTCATACATATTTATTTAAGCTAAATTGCACTGTAATACTTTGGTTGACTAATTAAAATTATTGTTTCAAAATATAATTCCCCATGTTCATTATAACTCCCCACTGGGGAATAATTATGCTCATAAGGTGTTCAAAATGCCTCACCAAAATATAACTCCCCAGGGGGAATAATTCGGCGCGTACGGTATACATTATAATAATTGATATTTATTACAACATTTATTAACTTCAGGAAAAGAATCGTACAGGAAAATATTTCCCTTTCCGAAATAGTGGAAGACTATCAAGCACTTCAATTCATCATGAACGAATTGAACAGACTTGGGAAATATATGCTACCAACATTTTTGCTTATTGCTTTTATTGTAAACATTGTAGTGTTATATGTCAGTGCAACAATGTACTCTATTCTACCCATCACTACTTATTCCATGTTCGCACTTTTATCATTGGTTCTGAATGTTGCATTTATCGTGATATTTAAAAAAGCGGCATTGGTGCATCAAGTATCTTCTGATATTTTAGATTACAACAATTTAGAGCAAGGACCAATGAAGCTACTCACAAAATATCGTAAATCAATGTTTTCATTGAAATTGCATTTTGGCATGTTCTTTTATATTCAGCGGCAAACAATATTTACGTTTTATAACGGGGTTATTGATAACATTGTATTACTGCTAACAACGTTATGAAGAAATGTGTTCTTCAAATAAACAATATATTTTAATGGGTAGGTATGTTTATTTAAATATGTTGACCATTTTATAATGAAAGATATGCAGTAGTACACTTACATAAATATAATACGCAAAGCTGAATGATAATTTGGAAATAAATAACACTATTTTATGTGTTGCAATGGTTTGTTAAAGTAAATTATTGCCTATTTATATTTTTTTAAACAATTCTTTATATTTTTGATGTAGTATTTCTTTGTGTTGGATAATGCATCAAAATTTTTCTTTCCAACAATCAATGACTACACCTTCATATTATATACACATTAGCGTAATAATTGAATACTTTTGGCTATTACTTTAAATATGTAACTATAATTGAGCATATGATTTTGTATAATGTATACATACTATAATAACTAAGTATATCCTTATCTCTTTAATATTCCGGACAGCTATCCACAATCCATTAGTTACTGGCAATAATGTGTAATACATTAATTTAATCATGTCACTACTTGCCTCCCTTTCCATCGCATTTAATGTTATTATTAAGTGTCACTCTTCCTTTTAACCATCAAATGCAGATACAAAATTTATGGAATCTGTAAAATCTATACTCTCCTAACCCCAAGAACCGCTTATGAAGAATTGTTACGGACTGCTGTCCATTTAAATTCTACACTCCATTCTTAATGGAAAAATCGGCATGTTAAATTCTACACTGCTAACCGCAGGAATCCTTGGAAATTATTTAGTAAAAGCTAAGTTTGGTATACAAACCCTTGCAAAATTCTAATAAATCAGTCAATAACTATCCGTATTCACCAGTCATTACAGTCGGATCAAAAACGCGTTGGACTATTTTGGCTGGCTTGATCCGCCTACTCCATAATATTTGTTTATATACCTCTACTTCGCGGTTTTTAATTTAAAATGTATACAAATATTATCAAATATACGTAGCAAGCAAGCCAAAATAGTCCAACGCGTTTTTAATCCGACTGTAGTTATTGTACTCACTCCCTTCTTATCTGAATTGATAGATTGATAAGCAGACCCACTTACAGAACTTAGTACCTGCACAAGTTTACATAGATACATTTCTGCTGCTTATAGTCTGCTACTCATAAAGCTCGTCTACTTAGTCGATAGAAAATATAGATACGTTTTTGTTTCATACAACACATTTTCATTTAGCGTGTCAGCAAGATTTACATGTTTATCTAATATAGTTCAAATAAGACAGTAGTAGTTTTATCCAAGATAGTTCCTACAAATGCCAAACCCTATCCCTTTATTGCTAATAGTTATAAAATAGCTGCAGTAGCAAGTGACAAAAGGCATTTAGTATACATAGTTGATTACTTTAAGTAAATATATCATCCCATCAGTTTGTTGCTATATATCTTTACAAAATATGAAACCAAATATGGACGCAGAACTTCTTATGCTGATTTATAAAACATGCAAACACGTATATAGAAGGGCACAGAGTAGCAGCACGGCTCACATATATTTTATCATATTGTGTTTTGCTAAAGCAGCAAAAACTGCGGCTTATTCATCGCGGCCGATAGAATTCAGAGATTTCAAGAGACAATAGGAGGATGCTTTAGTCGAATACAGCGACATCCTGCTGTGTTCCTTCCGGTTTGACATCCCCAGTTGAAAATGGAGGAAACTAAAAATACCTAGGTACCAGATCTGTGGTAGAAAGGGGAGAACATCAACAAGGTTAAATGCGTGGACCCTACATTTACTTCCCTGATGGAGACAAAATGGGAATATTTTCAAACTGTCCCGAACTTAGCTGAACATGTCCTTTTAACTAATTCAAATAAATATGAGACTTCAGCAACAGTTTAGAACACACATTTTTAACATCATCATCTGGCCACGAAATGTAATATGTTATTGGAATACTCAACATTATTCTGAATACTTACCGAATCTTTTTACCGCATTGTTTATTCAATTGAATAGAGTGGTCACACAATACCCCCGCTCACAACACATGTAAATGTTTTGTATCGATGCAAAGTGTTGTGCAGAAATAGTATACAAACAATGTTGAGAAGGGGTTTATTTTAAGACATGAAAGTACTTTACAGAACCAGGATATATTATTATTATGCCATTTGAAAAGGAACTAGGTATATCTAAGCAAGCTAAGCATCTATGTTAATATTCCGCAGGATTTACCTACTAAATAAAATAGAAAACTGAGAAGTGTAATACTAGTAAGTGAATATACTTTAATATTTCCAGGCTCGGTTTCACAATAATTCTATAAATATTAAATTTTTAATGCGACAAAAAAATACGAACTTCTTTTGTCGCAACTATACAGTAGTTGCACAATGCATAGAAGGTATTAATTGCGTTTTTACTCTCAAAGGAGAGACATAGCTACCACTGTATTGTTAGCGAAGTATTAGACATTCCTTCTTAACGCATTAAAAGTAGTTAAAAGTAATCCCAGATATCACAGCTCTTCTTCCGGCGGCTGCTGGAAAAGAAAATTAAATATGATGTATAAATATACTTTTAGGTTACTCTGTCTTCACAATAAGATCGCTACATTTTTTCCAATTGTTCCTTTCACTGTAGACGAAAGAGGGAATATTCTGAAATTATTTTCGAAGAAAAGAATACTTTTGTGGAAAGGGGCAGTAGCTTTTAATGCGCTGTACCTAACTTTCTTACTCATTTCCTTCTACTTTACGTATCATTCAATCAAGATTGCAGCAAATGAAAAATTATTGCACTTCTTTTGGACTGCTTTGACTGTCTACGGAGCCATTTTTCATTTAACTGAAATCACTACAAAGGATGCAAAACCATCCTTCACGAATGGCACTATCCCATTTTGGGGTCACTTGAAAGGTACTAACAACACCATTGATAATTATTTGGGTTGAAGTAGAAAGATCTTTGTTTTTAAAATTTTATATCACTGCAATATTTCTATTTAAACTAAAGTGGAAAATTTGAGCTATTTTAGACCGAAATCAATATAAAACGCATTAAATTTGCACGTAGCGCGAAAAGTTTTGTGATTTTATGCCCTTTTTGATAAAATAACGTATACATTGCAACACATACACATAACGATAGGTGCTTTACTAATTAATTTATACGATTAAAATTTGATGATGATTGGATCAATATCAACCCAAAATATTTTTCATGTAAAAATTCATTACGTATAGAATGGACTTTAATTGTAAATGTAAAAGTTCAAACAATTGGTCAAAGGATTGAAGTTTTGTGGAAGTATAAATATCTTTATATTTAAAATATTATATCTGTGTAATTTTTTATTTCTAGCAAAGTGGAGTATTAAAGTCCATCGAAAATATGACGAGTGCTCATTTGTCCTTTTGGCACTACTACCCATGGTGACAATATTGCCAGTAGGATGTGCTATCATTTTTATTTTCGATCCAGCAAGATCTCGCTACCCTTACCAATATATCGAACCATTGATGGGCTTATATGCAAAATATACTCTCTAAATTTTTGCAATATTTGAACTGTTTCACTGGCTGAACGTAGCTATTCCAATTTTATTTTCTTTCAACAATTTCTGCGTCAATATCTATGCAATTATATTTTGGTTACAGTACTTCAGGTGAGTATTACAAAAGTCCATATTTTTGAAAAATTATACCTATAAGTATCTTTTAGGCAATATTAATACATTAAATCCTCTTCTAATCGTAGGAAAGCTATTAGACAGGAAAGGCTATCCATTGCGGAAATATTGGAGGATTACCAAGCTCTTCAATTGGTCATGAGCGAAGTAAACAGACTTGGAAAATACATGCTACCAGAATTTTTGTTTATTGCCTTTATTGTAGACATTGTAGTTTTATATGTCACCGCCACAATGTTCTCTATCCTGTCGCTTACTACTTATTCTCTGTTTTCGGCCTTAGCAGTGAGTTTAAATGTTGGAATGGTGGTGATTTTTAAGAAATATCGTAAATCAATGTACTCATTGAAGCTTCATTTTGGAATGTTCTTTTATGTTCAGTCACAAACAATATTTACGTTTTATAATGGTGTTATTGACAACATTGTACTGCTACTAACAACATTATAATGAAATGCACATTTTGAAAACATTTAAATACAAATTTCTACAGATCCAGTCAGATTTTTAATTGGCATCCCTATTCCTAATTAATTATTTCTAGTCCGTTATTGTATTTACTTTTTTGCAAAGCTAGGTAGAGAACGCAAGATTAGATCGCTTGAAACTCGGAAGCCTTACATCCTACATTGCATTTAGTTCGACTACTCCATTGCATTACAAAATACGATGTTATTTATTTATGATATAAAATGTTAAGACAATGTTTGTTAAAGATAAGACAGTGTTTGTTAAATGGTCATTCAAGCTAATGAAATGATGTCAATTAAATCATCGATTGATACTTTGATACTAATAAATCCCAACTGTAATCGTTATTACTGAATTTATATCCTGACTGGAAAAAAATCATATCAAGTAGATATCAACGCTAAGCTGATTTTAATAACACCTCCTTCAAGACAGAGCAACTCTGCTGAGCCAACCCATGCTCTGTCTTGATAGTATTAAGACTGAGCACTCAAGTCGAACATGATATCTGAGCGTTTTGAAGAAAAGGAACATTGTTTACTATTCAGGATTCGGCGTGAGGAGCGATCAAAGGTTTAACTCTCATACCTTTTGTGTGTAAACTAAAAAATTCGCCGAATTTTTAACAATACTTCCCATTGATTTAAATTTTTCATTTTATTTTTAGAAAATCGTAAATTTTCTGCTCTTTTTTATACTAACAAAAAGCTAATATCCAACCATGTTCCAAATTCGAAAAGTCCACATTATATTCTGCGAGAAATGCGCAGCAGAAGTACTCTGTCTTGATAGAGGTAAACGGCATACACAACTACATACAATGTTATGTGGATGTATATAATATCCGTACCTGGGTATGTCCATGTATCATTTTTTACCAAGAAACCAAAGTACTATCTCTTTAGGTGAAATACCCACAGCTAGAAAGGGGAGCAACATCAACAAAGTTATATTTTCATACGTATATACTTATATTTTTATACTTACATTTACATCACTACTGTACACGAAATGGGAATATTTTGAAACTTTGCCGAGCTTAGCTGAACATGTCGTCTTTACTTAATTTAAATAAATAGCGACGATAGCAACAATTTGGAATAGCCATTTTAAAATTATCGTCTGACAACGAAATGTAAAATATTTTATTGAAACACCCAACATTATGTTGAATACCTATCGAATTACACTGGCGTAGTAAAGGTCGGATATTTATTGATCTCCATCTTTCATGGCATTTGAAGCATTTTAAGAGTCAAATATTGTTAAATATAATAAAGTTTTTAGCCTTTTGGTAAATATTATTACTATTTTGACGTTTTTGGTAAACATCTTCAACATTTAGGAGATTTCAGCCCATTTTGTAACTAATTTAGGGAAAATATGCAATTGTCACCCTGCAATCCGATAAAGAAAGTTACTTTTACGTATAAGTGAAAAAAGTTCGTAAAATCTTAAGCGCCGCGCGCGAATTTTATTCTTTTCTGTTCAAATCAACCCAAATCGCCTCATTTTTTGAGTTATTGGCGATATTTGACACATTTCACATCATATTTAAAATTAGGATTTGCAAGCCCCTTAAGATTATGTTTGTTTTACATCAATTTCAATACACATATACTTTGAAATAAATCATATATTTATATATGAATAGTATGGCATTTTTAAGTAAATATTAAATAAATATTTTTATAAGGTTTTTGATAAATATTGATCCGCCCTATGCCATGTACACAACGCAACCAAATTTTTGGGCCGTTTATTCTATACAAAGTGTTTTGCACAAATATAATACAGAGTTGAGGAGGGGTTTGAAATTTTAAAACACGAAAGTACTTTACTAAACCAGGATATATTATTATTCTATTTGAAAAGGAAATTTAACCAAACAAGCTAAATATTATGTTAAGATTCCGCATGATATACCTTCTAACTAAAACTTAGGACTGAGTGAGTAGCCTAATAGTAGTAAGTTCACATGAAATAATGCCATTTCCATAATCAGTTGGGCTTTTAGACAACAGTTCTATCCATTTCTCCTTTATAATGCATGAAAAACTTTTGCCGCAACTCACAAATACAAAAGTAGTTGTTATCGTCAACGATTGTGATCGCTTGTGTTTTTTTAAACAATTCTACCAATTTATCATTTATAAACACTACAAACCCATTAACTTCTTCGTTTGCCGCAACTCACGACTATAAAAGTAGTTGTATACGGCATAGAAGGTCTTGTCTTTTTCTTAGCACAGTAGACACATAACACCAATTGTATTGTTAGCCAAATATTTAGCATTTCTTCTTAAAGCGTTATTAGTAGTGTCCCCAACTATCGTAGCTCTTCTTGCTCCTAGAAAAAGAGAAGATAAAAGATGATATATAAATATACGTTTAGGCTACTCTGTCTTCACAATAAGATCGCTACATTTTTCCCAATCGTTCCTTTTACTGTAGACGAACGAGGGAAAGTTCTGGAATTGTTTTCAAAGAAAAGAATATTTTTGTGGAAAGGGGTAGTAGCTTTTAATTTGCTGTACTTAACTTTCTTATTCATTTCCTTTTACTTTGCGTATCATTCAATCAATATTTCAGCAACTGAAAAATTATTGCACTTCCTTTGGACTGCCTTGACTGTTTACGGAGCCATTTTCCATTTGACGGAAATAACTACAAAGGACGACCAAGCGCCCTTTACAAATGGCACTATCTCCTTTTGGAAATACCTAAAAGGTAACCACAACTTTATTGAATTTATGAAGTACAGATAGAATGAAATAATGAAATAGAAAAATCTTGGTTTAAAATTTTATATCACTACAATTTTTTATTTCCAGAAAAATGGAATATTAATGTCAACCGAAAATATGATGAGTGCTCATTTGTCCTTTTGATTGTACTACCATTGGTTACAACATTGCCAATATGTTGCGCTGCCATTTTTATTTACGACCCATCAAGATCTCGCTACCCTTACCGATATATTGAACCATTTATGGGCTTATATGCAAAATATACTCTGCCATTTTTTGCAATAGTTGAGCTGTTTCACTGGCTCAACGTTGCTATTCCAATTTTATTTTCTTTTAACGCATTCTGCGTTGCTGCCTATGCTATTATATTTTGGTTACAGTATTTCAGGTGAGTATTAAAAAGTTCACATTTTTTACAAATTATGCATCCAAGTACATATTTTTTAGGCAATATATGGTTATATTTATATTACTACGTCACATACTCTTCTAATCTTAGGAAAGCTATTATAGAGGAAAGGCTATCCATCGCGGAAATATTGGAGGAATTTCAAGCTATTCAATTAATCATGAGCCAAGTCAACAGATTTGGAAAGTACATGCTACCAGCATTTTTGTTTATTGCCTTTATTGTAGACATTGTAGTTCTATATGTCACTGCTACAATGTTCTCTATTCTGTCGCTTACTACTTATTCTCTGTTTTCGGCCTTAGCAGTGAGTTTAAATGTTGGAATGGTGGTGATTTTTAAAAAAGCGACAATTATTCACCAAATGTCTAGTGATATTTTAGAATATAACGCATTGGAAAAAGAACCAAAGAATCTTAATGCAAAGTATCGTAAATCAATGTACTCATTTAAGCTTCATTTTGGAATGTTCTTTTATGTTCAGCAACAAACAATATTTACATTTTATAATGGGGTTATTGATAACATTGTACTGCTACTAACAACACTATAATGGAGTACAAATTTGAAAAAGTTGGTTTTTAGTAAATATTTACAAATGTTTCGGAATGTAACGAGAAATAAAAATAAAATATTAAGATATTCGATTTTGTTCGTTATGTGAAAGGCTTTTTTTATATATTATAGAACTTTAAAGATATCACCCCTCTGATTTTAACATTCCGAAATCGATATTTAATTTAAAGATGCTATCCCAGACATTAAGCGTTAAGAAAGCGATTAATTTTTCATTTATAATTAAGGTATTATGCTTTTAACGATGAAATTTGTCTGATTTTGCAGTGATGTTTGTTAAATGGTAATTCAAGTTAATGGTTTCGATTACAAGCCATCCATTTTTACCAGTAATCCCAGCTGTAATCATTACTAATTAATTTAGTATAATATTCTGGATTAAAATCATATCAGTAGATACCAACGCTAAACTGCTTGTAATAACACCTCTATTAAGACAGAGAATCTCTGCTGAGCAATCCGATGCTCAGTCTTGTTACTATTTAGTTGAGCAGTCGAGCCGGTGGTGATGTATGTTGCGAGAGGTGCTCAGCAGATGTGCTCTGTATTGGTAGTGGTTAGGTCATACTTACACAACTACATAGTATAATATAGTAGTATGTGATTGCAGATATATCCCCTGGTATGACTTTTTACCAGAAACGTTCTATCTTTTTAAATGAAATACCCACAACTACTTTATATTATAAAAGTAAATCTAAAGTAAGAAAGCTTTTTTAAACAAGATATAATATGTAAAATATTATCCATATATATTGTGTTTTGGCAAGTAGAAGATAATGGCATAGTTTGGTAAGGTAGAAACTAAAAATACCTAGGTACTATTAGATACGTGGCACATAGGATAGGGGAGCAACATCAACAAGGTTATATACGTAAATTATAGTAGGTACTTACATTTACATCACTGATGTACACGAAATGGGAATATTTGGAAACTATGTCGAACAAAGCTGAACATGTCTTTTTTGGGCATAAATAAGTGACGCCAGCAACAATTTAGCATAGGCTTTTTTAACATCATCGTCTGACAACGAAATGTAATAAATTGTATTGAAACATCTAACATTAATTTGAATACCTACAGAATTATATTACCGAAACATTTATTCAATTTAATAGAGTGGTCACATAATACCTTTGTACACAACGCAACCAAATGTTGTGCACCGTATATTCTATACAAAGTGTTTTGCACAAATATTATACAAAGTTAAGTTAGGGTTTAAAATTATAAAACACGAAAGTTCTTTACAAAGCGAGGATATATAATTATTAGGTACTTTATTTAAAAAGGAAATTTAGCCAAACAAGCTAAATATTATGTTAAGATTCCGCATGATATACCTTCTTTATAAAACTTAGGACTGAGTAGTGAATAGTAGTAAGTGCAAATAAACTAATATTTCCATGTTCAGTATGGCATAGAGCTGATCATGGATAGATCGATATGCTCCTCAAGTTGAGGAGAGGCTTTTAATTTTGAAACACGAAAGTATTTTACAGAACCAGGATATATTATTATTAGGTACTCCATTTGAAAAATAAATTTAGCCAAACAAGCTAAATATGTTAAGATTCCGCATGATATACCTTGTAAATAAAACTTTAGACTGATTGTGAGTGTAATGGTTTTAAGCTCTTTTTGTTTTCGTAAGCTGTTTTTGCTCTCGTAAGCTCTTTTTGTTCTCGTAAGCTCTTTTTGTTCTCGTAAGCTCTTTTTGTTCTCGTAAGCTCTTTTTGTT
>JAQFYB010002756.1:0-22613 GCA_034694085.1 Pogonognathellus longicornis | reverse complement strand
CAAAAGTAGGAGGAATAGCTGTCCTTATCCGTTCAATCACACCATTTTCTTTAGAAACTCCTCATACTGGGATGATGAGATATGAAGATGGCGTGGACAAAATTCCTTGTGTTGCTATTACAGTTGAGACTGCAGATATGCTCTTAAGAATGTCTGAAAGAAGTAAAAACATAAATATTGTTACTACTCGTTTCTTAACATCATTGCATTGTATCTGTTAGCAGCAATAATGTTGTATTGTATGAGACTAAGACAAAATATCAATTACTAAATGGTTTTCACAGACGAGACTGTCATTCTTCACCTTCAAACTGACGTTAAGAATCACGACGAGCCATTCACTTCACATAATGCAATGGGGGACCTTCAAGGCAGTACATTTCCAAATGAAATTGTCGTCGTGTCTGGACATATTGACAGTTGGGATGTTGGTCAAGGAGTTGTGGACGATGCAGCTGGGGTTTTTGTGTCAATTGAGGTTTTAAACTTATTGAAATCTTTAAACTTGATTCCGAAGAGGACAATTGAAGCAATTGCTTGGACTTCTGAAGAAAACGGACTCTATGGAGCTTTGGGATTTATGGAAGCGCATGGAAATGAAATTAGTAAATACGTTGCAGCTTTTGAGTCTGATACGGGTACTTTTAAACCTCTGGGCTTGGATTTTGCTGGAAACGACACAGCAGGATGCGTTGTTCAAGAAATTCTTAAATTGCTCGAACCAATTAATGCTACCACTTTTAGGTCGTATCCAATTGTAGGCACAGATATCAGTTACATGACTGAAAAGGGTGTTCCGTCTCTCAGTCTTAGTACCGATGGATACCAATCTGACTTATATTTTTTCTATCACCATTCTATTGGTGACACTATGACCCTCCTTAACTCAGATCATCTTGATTTGTGCTTAGCGTTATGGGCAGTTAGTTCTTATGTCATTGCAGATATTAATGATGCTTTTAATAATTTGCCTGAGCAAGAACCGCGTGTGTCAACCTCCACTGTAGACAGTGGTAGTGGATCCGACATTATTACTCAGAATGTAATTTTTAGCATCCTACCCATCATGTCGACTCTGTGCCAATTAAGAATTCTGTAAATTAGTATAATAGGCACTTGAAAAATATGGTAGGCAAATAGAGATTTAATTGACTACAATAAAAGTATAATAAAAATAGAAACTCAATTTTATTTAAAGCTCAGTCACATACTTGCCACAAAATGATTGTTCTGCAAAAGTTGTTGATATTAAACTTGTTTTTAGGTGCATAAACGATATTTTGCCTTTCACAACTCAAATGCATAATACTTAATCATTAATTGAGGTGTGTAATACTACTAGAAATTGCAACCATTTCCATGTGTTAAATGCTCTCCGAAATTGTAGCTGTTGTAAGTAGGCCTGTGAAGAAAAGCAATAATACACAATAGCTGAAGAAAAGTAAATGTGTAAGTTGCAAAGCTGTTGGTGTTTCTTGGCTGTTGTGTGAACAAAGATAGGACAATGCATTTAAGAATAGGGGAGATATTGGTAAATGGTGACACATCGCTTGTATTCTCGCTGGATAGTAGCACTTAATACTGTGACTGCAAACTTCCTTATCTAAATTGCATGTACTCCATGCACACAAATATTTACTCCGAAGTGTTTACTTACTTTACAACCCGCTGAGACACATGTACAGAAAATAAAAACCAAAGTACCTACTAAAGGCTAAAGCCATGGCAAGTCAACCAAAATAAGCCCAAGTAAACTGGAGAAAATAATAAAGGGTTAGCAACAAGACCTCGAACTTTATCTCAAAACTGAAACGAGAGAATGTAATTGTCTTGGACCTTGCTACAGCTACGCCCGACTTTAATCCAAAGTGTGGAAAAGGGTCATTATCACCTTGCATCACCATTCCTCTCCCACTTTTACTTTTGAGGACGGAAAGCTCAGAAAATATACATAGCACGGACAAATGGATAATCTAAAACAAGCGGGTAGAAATATTCTGACTCTTAGCTAAGTAGTAATTACATTTAAGCTACGATTGTGTTAAAGAATCCATTGGTGTGGTCAGTAAAAACGCACAAAAGTCAATTCTACGCATAGGGCTGCATTGTGACTTGTGAGGTATTTGCTTGGCTAGGTAAAAATATTTATACAGAACATGAACAGAACTGATCAGAAATGGTTTTTCCACTTGAATGAAAAGTGAGAGTGTATCGCAGATAAGAAGGGGAAAGCGTTCTCTTGTACACAACAGTTCAAAAAGACATGCTAAACATAAAGAAATGCTGCAAGTGTAAAAGTTCAGGAAGAATATTCTTCCGGGTAACTTAAGCTCTACACTTAAATCTTATGTATACGTGTGTACATACTACATGTATGTATAAGAATATATAAATACACAATCCATCTATTTGGGCATACGTGTGTAAGTAAACCATGCATCACATCATACAGAACTGTAAATAGCCGTAATAGTATTGCTATATAGTACTAGACACCCTGGACGAAAGGTAGGTATTCTCTAAAGGTATTTCAGTTGTATTTTAGTAAATTTCGTTGTATATACTAAAGCATATATAGGATAAATGTATATGTAGTAGTACAGAAGTACAGAAGTAGCCCCAATAGCCACAGTAGTTATCAGATCACATGGTGGAGGTGATGTAACGATAAGAAGTTCATACGACAAAGTCCAAGCAGTCCATCCAAGTGGGAGCAGAGGCGAACCTATAGTAGGAGCAACCGTTTGTTCTGGTGTGTAGTGAATACAAAGTAAGAATAAGAAAGACGAGCGAGGCAGGAGTCTGGTGCTGCTTGGAGTAAATATAGCGTGTATAAGGTTTTATATGAGTAGTCTGCCTTAAGTAGAATAACAGGAGAAACTAAGAGAGTGGTTCTTTGCTTGTAGGACCAAAAGTACCAAAAGTACATATAGAAGTTATTTATCGGAACGAGATAGAGGAAACAAGGCGGGAGGGAAACTACAAGAATCTCCTCCCGATCCCCTCCGAATAACTGCTACCTCTCTGTCTCAGTCTCAGTTAATGCCACGTATATGTTGTCTCTGTACGTATCTAAGTATTAGCTATTCCTGTAACATTGCTACTCATATTCCTATAACACACTGCACTAGCTACATACAGCACTACTACAACTTCTACTACGTTTAACGCGTATGGAGTAGGTATATGTGCTTTGCTGCACTATTCCCTGTCTTTCCACTAGTGTAGTATGAGTATGTTGTAGTAGTAGTAGTAGTAGCCAAGAAAATTTTGCCATGAGCAGCACAGGACAGCACACGGGAAGAAAGTCGACGGCGGTGGTGGATCGATCAGAAATTTCCGGTGAGTTTTCTCATAGGTCTACTACTGGAAGTAGTAGTAGTAGTACTACTCCACGGGAGGAAGGCTACAACACAGTGCTACACATATTACTATTCGAAAACACAAGAAAGAGCACATAGAGTGAATATAGAGCAGTCGAGTCAGTTTCTAACACATTACATTGTATGTACTACATGTACTTGTATTATACTGGTGTGATGGTATGTGAAAGAAGAAGAAAGGGTGCCTTGAGATACTCGGACTGCTACTACTTCTCCTATACTGCTAGTCATGCTGTGGTTCTGAGTAGGAGTACTGGGAGACTAGGGCCATAGAAGTCGTCCAGGTTTTGTGTATGACTGGCTGACTGATCCTTTTGGTGGTAGCAAACTACATGCAAACGAGCACTCTCCTACTACTGTGTAGGAGACTACATAGGGCTACAGGGTTTGGTAAAAGTAGTGAAAATACTAGTGTGAAAGAGTGTGGCTGTGTAGAACGGTGGTATACTGCTGGAACGGTTGGTGGTTGTAGCGGTAGTAGCTGCCTGTGCCTTGCATTATACCACTAGCAAACTGTGAGTGTGTGTACAGTACCGCCAGATTCATGAACTTGCCCGGTATTGAAATTTCGGGGGACTTCGGAGAAATTCGACGAGAATAACGAACATGAACTGGAAACGGATCGAGACAGAGACAGTTCGTCTCCGTACGTATGTAGTATGAACGTTATTGGTAGTTGGTAGCGCGGCGGTGTATATTCTGGTTCTGGTAGTATATATAGTAATAGTTTTGGCCAAGTCGTCGACTGTCGACATTAGAGTCGGAGTGGTGGTGTTCTTCTGCTCGTCCGTATTGCAAACTCAACTTGTTCTCTGCGGGACTCGATTGCTAAACTGGCAAGGAACACTTTCCCAGTTTTAGTTATTCCGGGATGAGTGAACTTGATCCAAGTGAAGTCTCGCTGGAATTTTACACTCACACGTGTTCCTCCCTCTATTCCTTTACAAATAAAAATCCTCAAGGCTTAACTAACGATTTTCTCCGTGTTTCTTTTGTTCAAATACAAATTAACACAGTCAATTAAAAGTGTTTTCCTGATTTCTTAAGTGATTTTTAGATATAGGTGCAATCCAAAAGAATATTTCCGTGCGAACTGATCCCTGCAAAGATACAGAAAGAAAATTGTTTGGGTAATTATCATCTGTTCTTTCACTGAAAGTGAAAGCAGTCACAAACTCTTCCTTGCATTCTACACTTCAGTTTTTCAAACCTGGTTGGGAGGGAAATCCTAGTTCTGGGTAAAACACTATCATTTGTAGTTAAATTTCAAGTTTTGCTCAGATTTTAGTAATTTTGTGAAGAAAAGTTAAATATTTAGGTCTTACGGATCAACATATAAAAATCAAAGAACTATGTGAACGTAAAAATGTGACATGTTACACAGAGACTGTTTTGACGTGAAAGCATTCAACTAGCTTTCACCAATCAAGTGAAAATAACCCAAATCAAACACATGATCCTCTTTTATTAAAAATCCCAAAACACGGTTATCAAAAACATCTAGAATTTTACAATCCGAAAGAAACAAAACTAAAGTGACACAAAACATTAAAATACTTATATTCAGGGGATATTTATCCCGGAAACGGAAAGAACGTGAAAAAAGGCGGCGATCGAGTAGACTGGATAATTTGACACAGTTTTGCGTGTAAGATTAATAATAGAAAGTCGTCGCCGCCTGAATCGTGAGAGACACGGTCAAAAAGAAGCAGTTTATTGAGAACAGGATTATACAAATGAAAATAAGCGTTGTTCAATTAGCTACATTGACTTGTGAAATTCCAAATCCAGGGGCGAATCGATAGATTGTGACTTAAAGCGGCTGTGCCGTTGCCGATCGTTTCTTTACACAAATCAAAAGATGATCACACACTCGTCCTACCATCAACTTGATTCCAAAGGAAGCGAAAATCCAATCGCCGACGACTGACTAGCTCTAGAAAAACTGACCCTGACCTACCTATCGCTCCGCTGTGCTTATTGTGATTCGGATGCTCATTGGTGAAAGCTTCTGTCGGTTACTTTTCAAGTGGATCTTCAGAGAGTAGGTACGTTCACATTTTCAACTCAAATGCAATCCTCCGCAGACTTCAGTCAAAAAGCCTCTCAATCATCGGATAATCCGAAACTCTTTGTAGAGTAGTACTGTAGGTAACAGGATAACGAAAGGTCGTTATAGTTTTTTTGACAAACAAACGCTTCGAGTCTTTTGCTTAAATAACCCGTAGAAAATTTTGTTTTTCGTTCGTACGTAGGTAGTTGTGTTCATTCTTGTGTGCACAATTTTCATTTCAGAGGTGTATAGCAATTTTGTGTCGGGAATGATTGACAGTTTGAAGAAAAGACTCGTATTCCCAATCCCCAATGACCCTGACTCAATTTGTTTTGTTATTTGTTTGTCCCCCGATAAGAACGAAATAATATATAAGAAAACTAAGAAAAGAGAAAATATTAAACACGAACGTTTGTATTTTGTTTGCATTGTGTTTTTGTATATTGGATCGATACCAATACTGCCATTCAATTCAACTATGAAATAAAATTAAACACACAAAGAACTCTTAATCGGTCAGGCAAGAAAAGTAAATTAGTTCAATGTTATAATCAATGATAGGAATATTATAGTGGTGGTAGAATGTAAATATTTCATCTTGGTTCTGAAGTTTGATAATTGCATCCACACAATGAATAGTAATAAAAGCAGAGAAACTTTTGCTAGCGACTGACTTCTTCCACCATATTATGAGAAAGATGTAAACATTGCATGTATGAATGGAAATTTTATTGATGAAAAGATGAAGAATGATTCTTAAGTTGTTTTTGCATTGATTGCTGACAGTGACAAAAGTTTAATGAATCCGTAGCTTTAGTCATTAATACATTCACTCAATCTACTGAAATTAATACCATGCATCGTACCTACTGTCAATTTAAAAAGCGTATATTAAAGTGATTCCACTGAACCTATTAAGCTCCCAAATTTTTCTTAGAACATCGTATGAATCCAATTATCTAAAACTGTTGATATACGTAGAATATACTATTATGTGTCGCGTATACACTTTGATTACATTTCCGTAGCAGTTTGTAGGAGACGGGATTTGCATAATAATGTACCTATCATTCATATGATAATCAAACTGCAACATGAGAAAGGACGTAGCCTTCCACAGTTGTTACAGCAGTTTTGATTTCCGTCTTTTATTCATACAGAAAGAAAGCTACTAACTGGATATATGCAGGCAGTTGACATTATGTAATTGTGTCGTTTATTCTACTTAAACCCTATACACTTTTCTACTTTTTCATTCAACTAACAGTTAAGTAATGTGGGGTGTATCCAAATCAAAAACTGGCAATTACAGACAGTCAAATCCATTTTTGCAAGAAATGATGCATGCAGGAGTAATACCTAGTATGGTGCTATACCATAGTTTTGTTCCTTAGTCCAATATGAATTGTTCTTTATATCCTAGTTATTATTAATTCTCGTAATGTATGACGGCTCGTAGTTATTGAATAACTGAGTATATAGCCTGACACGCGTTTCAGTATACCTAGTTATAAATAGTTTTTCATACATACTTCTTTACGTGCTGCATAGCTTCAGTCATGGCATATTGTCCGTACGTGCAAAAAGCGATGATTAACATGTATGAAAAGTATTCCAAAGTTGTTGAAATTTTTATGCCCTCACAATTCGGGTATACGTTCTTAAACGGTCGAACTCAATTGAGTTGCCTTCTCCTCAATTCAGCAGTAAGGTCAAGGTTATTACTCAATAATGTGCATAGTGTATATCCTGTGTATTTATAAGGACAATAATATTCTTAAACGGTTTTCACTGATAAAAAATATTGAGTTTTTTCCAGCACGTCAAAAAAGTCGTGCTTTAGTATAATGCATAGTTAAAAAATATTTTTGCCTGTATATTTCATCCGGAATTTGTTCTCGGATTTCAGTGAGACCCATTAGTAAGCTAAATATTGAACAATGGTATATAGGAGTCGTGCACATTTTGTTTACTTTGCAGTCGTCGTGTTTCATTACAACAGGAAGCCTAGCGATTGCTAGCTGCTGTGACTGTGACTACTGCGACTAGGAGAATTTTCTTTGATAAAGAAAAAGTATGACTTTCTTAAGGTTGTATTGTATGTAGCACACATGCACACAAGTACTACTAACCATTTCTTTATACTCTCAATTTGCTGCAACTCATGTCATTATCTGTACTGTACTGTGCATTTGTATTTCTCCCGCAGGGAAAACTAGGTTAGTTTGCTTTTATATCGAAATAGCTGAGGATTAGTGTAGAATCAATGCGAAATGCGGCACGACACATAATAAATAAAGTTTGCGATTAAATTGACAGTTGACGCTGACAAGGGAGTGTTTGCATCACGTTATGGCTAACTAGATACTGTAAGTAACTAGCTGGTAACTACATCACGAGTAGAAACTCTGTTTAACAAGAACACAAAATTACCCATAAAAACACCCACGACTTCCACGCTTTCGTTTTATTGTAATGCTAAAACAGTAGAAGTAGTAATGCTAGTAGTAATATCGTAGCGAAGTGCACGTGTTGTATGTGTAGTACTAATACATACGATAATACTTATTATTACTATTACATACACTCAGCTATTATGCAATTCCCTTTGAATGAATTCCTGAATGAGTCTTACATATAGTATATACATTACACAATTCCTCGCTACAGGGGTATCCACTATAGCTAGCATATTTAAGCATGAAATGCAATATTAGTTACTTTTTACGTGTAGTACGTAATTGAAGTGTAAATAGTAAATGGTAAACTTATATCATGCACATAACACAATAGAGGAAAAAGTGTTGCAACATTTCTATGAAAAAGAAGTTTTTAGTTCTATATTCATTTGGAATGTGTATGCCTACATAATATGAGTGTACATTTCTATAGGGAAGGGTAGGAATGTTGATATAATAAGAAAACACATGTACATTTTGACTGCTATTATAGAATTCACAGACGAGGCATGAAACCAACAACTCAATGTGTAATACAATCAAAAAGATATTCGCCGTATATAAATAAAAGTGTTCCAAGAAAAAAGTATTGTTCATGCAGTTGTTTTCAAATGAAGTAGTTGTTGTACTTTGTATTTAGTGATGTAGTTGGCACGATTTATTTAGATATATGTACCTACACAACAAGAAACAGAGATAAATACAACAATAAGAAAAAACAGAACTTGTTCAAACAGACGATGCGAGTGATATGCAAAAAAACGAGTAAGAATGAATTGGGTTTATTTGCGTTGTGGTATATGGCAGTGATCACAGTTGTATACAAGTGAATTTTTTCTGCGGGAGCAATTATCAGTCCGTTGTTTAAGTGTAAAGCGTGTAAGTATGTGTAATACAGTTGTTTGGTGTAAGTGTTCATGTGTTGAGTCGGAGATGGAAGTGTAGAGCGTGAACCGATTGTGATGTAAAATGTAACCCCATTGTTTTGTTTTGAACCCATAGCTTAGAAGACTAAGGAGGTGCAAGCGTCTGAAAATACATCGTCAAATTAACGAAAGAACGAGGAAATTACAAGAAACATTTGCCCTTTATGCATTTCCATTGAGAATAAAGAAGTTAACATGGAAATTTAGTTTGAACTGACAAGACTTGACAAGGAGCAAGAAAACAATTTTCCATGAGCAGGATCTGCAGAAACAAAGTGTAAAGTCTGAGGGAAGGCAAGGCAAGGCAATACAGAGGCAGACAGACGACAGTCACAGGACAAGAGGACGAGAAATTGGAGTGTGTGAAAGCTCTAAGGATTATTATTGTGTGTTGTAGAAAGAGAGAGTGAGAGGACGAGGAGTCAATCGCGGTTGTGTTGTGTGACTGTTGTGAGTGGGCGAGTTGAGTGTGGCGAGGAGTATTGGATATTATGGGATGGCAAGATGAGGATCATCACAACTTTGTAAACGAGCATCCCAGCTAGCTGTCATAATAGACTTACACTCCGAGTCTCACTTAGCTCAACAACTGGAACCAGAACTAAAGCAAAGAACACAGCCAACAGCCACGACGGCTGAATTGAGCCGTGAGGATGCCGACTCCTGGAAATGCAACATCATCCTCCACGGTCCATCCGCATCTTCAGCCAGTCGCAACCTTAGCCAACAACGGCAGTGGCTGGAGCCGCGGAAGAAATAGGAGCTTCTTTTCCTCCTCCAACTTCTCCTCCTTCATGCCCAACTTTTATTTCAGCAGCTACCTCACTTTCATTTTCTCCCTCTGTTTCCTCACCTCCACCCTCACATCTGCCTTTGTGCTCGAAGGGTCCGAGACTTCCTATGCCAAGTTCCGAAAATGGAACTGTGGACTCAATGCCACCCTCCTCCTTGAGTTCAACACTGGCCAGCCCGATGGTGTTCTTCTGTACACCGATGACGGTGGCAATGATGACTTTTTTGAGTTGAAGCTTGTAGAAGGAGCTCTGAGACTCCGATACAATCTTGGCGATGGGACACAAGTGATGACAGTTGGCCGTCATCTCAATGACGGGCTGTGGCACAGAGCCGAGATTCGTAGAAATAGCGGCGAGACGAGTTTAACTGTCGACGGTTTCGTGACACAGTCAAGGGTGTCCAAGGGTCGTGATCTTGTATTCGGCAACATGACTGCAAATACTCCGTTGTATGTCGGCGGACTACCTCCGTGGTACAACAATCGACTCACACAACTTTCCCTGCCCAGTGTAGTCTTCGAGCCCCGTTTTCGTGGAGCTTTTAGGAATTTAGTGTATTCTAGTGAAGATTCAGACGTTCCCAAACCTCAGGATATCATCGAATACAAGGCAAGTATCACTCTCTTCTTTTTTCTAGACTTACTTCCATTAATCACACATATAACATTCATTTTGACAGTAACAAACTGTAGCAGGATTTCATGACATTATTCTGTTACACTATGTATGACCACAAAGCGTTGAAAGCAAAGAACGCAATACAAACTACAGATGCACCTACATAGTGTACGATGACATAATAATGAGATCAAAAACAATATTGATACGTGCATGAGACTCGTTTGTTGACCTTTATTTAATTCTGACGCTAACTACAGGGAATTTGAGTTAAGTTAACATAAGTCACGTTAAGTTGAGTTAAGTTAAAAGGCTCCTGGGGAAAATTATTTATAGCCCAGGAGCAAGGCAATAGCTTCTTACAGAAGAAAAACTATTACTTACTTATACATGGCAGGCATGATACAAAAGCAACACACAGGCTACATAATACTCTCTAAGACTACTTATGTATAGTATGTATGAGTCTGAGTTTGTATGTGTGTGGTTATGGTGTACGACCATGGGAAGTTCTAAGTCTCAAAAGTAGCAGCTCTATAAACTATAAGTATTAGTATAAGTCGAATGTATAAAGGATAGATTTTTCGGTAACTTATGTAAAATGTATCGTCGGAGCTTGTTGTAAGCAGTGTAGTAATTTTGTTTTCGTCTCGTCTCGTTTGGTTAGGTTCATGTTGTTTGTGTGTGTGATCTGTGTTGTGCTCTAAGCCGTATACTACATAGCAATAGTAAATATAATACGTGTGTGTACGTGGATGTGTGGTGTGTGTACATTGTATTTTTGGCGACTAGAATCTGAGTAATGTAGTAGTGGTGGTAGTAGTTCAATATGAGGAAGCTTGGATAGGATTAACCTTCTGTGTATAAACTACGGTATAAAGGAAAAGTCAACGTCAAGAGCAACATGAGTGCTAATAGACTAGAAGGGAATGACAGCATAGCTTTAGTTTAAAGTCAAGTGTAGAGTCTTTCAAGTACAAGCACGGATGGATGAGAAGAATATACATCCAGTGTAGTGTGCTGTACACTGCTCACCCATGCCGTGACATTTGCATTATTTATTTATTTTTCAAAGCCAAAATTCACATATATACGATATAATCTAAAAGTTTATGTTACATGTTCTTCTATTGCTTACACCACCACCACCATCCACCACAACCACCGCACTACCTACAGGCTATGATTTCTTTTACTTACTTTCGGTTCAATGCTCAACGCCCATCCATATGAACACTCTTTTCCTGTATATTATTTTATTATTTGACATATTATACAGATACACTGTGCTATGATCTATTACATTACCACCACCAGATGAATATAGATGTGGGGTTTTACAGTGTTCTTATTTATGCAATGAAATTTCAACCTGAGAAATTTAACATGAAGATTTACGTCTGCCTATCTGAAAAGATTAAAGTTTGTTATTATAGTACATGATGTAGTAAATACTTGTATTAAACTTACAGGATATTTTATGGCATGGAGCTGTATGAGGAAAAGTGCTGATCATTTCTGATGTAAATGTAAACAGTAAACACCTATGGCGCGGTATTAGTAGTATGTATTATCCCGAGCGTGGTATTAAATCTAATGATGATTTTCCGGCATTCCGTCGCCGAGATAACTCACACAGATATGTATCTATAGTCATTTAGATCATAGGTCTTAAGGAGAGTATAATCAGATCAGAGTCAGAAACACATTAAATGTGACACCTTCTTATATTTAGTACCCGGGCAGTAATGTTAATCCTAATAATTGCAAATTCGTTGGCCAACCATTAAGTGCCGGATATAATATGCGGCGAATTCTTACGATGATACATACCCAACATTTGCACTCTGTAAACGTAAACATGCTGTCTCAAAATAATATTTTATGCAAATGCAATAAGTTTATCTGCTGGAAATAAATACTTCGTAGTTGCTTTCCATTTTTACCCTGTCCAATTCCAGACTTGACTTTTTCTCAAAGTCGTTCGTGAAATAGAATCCCATCAACCTACCCCTAGTAATCTTTAACAGCCACATTTCCTGAGATAGGTACCATTACGTTACGTTAGGGTTTAAGGTTTCTGATGATTTAAGCGTTGAAATCTCATTCATTACTTCAGAGAGTCTCCTTTCTTTTTTGGTGTGTCTGCATGTGTAATTTGATGTACTTGAGTAAAATTTCGTTGACACTCGAGAACACGATCAAACACAATAACTCAAGTCAAGGAGATAAAATAAAAATACAATTTTTAGTGTCTATACAGTGTATGTCTTCTCGGCATTTTGGATAACAAGTATCCACTCAAGTGAATCAGTGATAGAAATGTTAGTCGAGTTAGTCATTTAAGATTTAGAACTCTTTTTGTGTTTGAGTATTTGATTTAGATTTGGATGCCCCTAAAAGCAGCATTTAATACAAACCTGAAATAAATCTGAATGAATAGCAAATGACAAACCTTTTATTCTTTATTGCTTCTTTTCACTCTCTGTCTCTCCGGATTACATTACACAGGACAATTCCATTAGCTCATGAGAAATAGATTGTGAACGTGAGTACAAAATTTCAAACGCTGCCGAATCCTCAGTTTTCCTGAGCACAATGTCTTCATTTCCACATTAAGAGTTATGCATTTATTCAACAACAAATATCGTTTGCGCTCATTCGATGGGAACAGACACTTAATGTCAGACAGAGTCTCAAGTTGAATTAAAAATGAAAGATTTATATGTCAGCTCTGCATTAACAAATATATTTCCACTATGTCTGCAGATGCATTACCAGAACACGAAATAAGTACATTGACTACCTCTACCAAACATTTGCGTATTATCAGTAAAAGTTACCAAAATAAAAGATACATCCCCGAAGGAGCTTAGATTGCCTGTACTCTTCTGAGTCGGCAGATTATAAAGCACGTCAAATATAAGCATATAGTATACTCTGTATATATCATTAGTCTGCTCTTCCTCGTTATTTGTACACTGAAATAGATCGTCTGCTTTTTTACACTGTTTACTGCTTGTCTGTACAGCGGGACATAAATACATGATGATTGGCATCCTCTCCTATTTTCCTGCTGACGGACTTCTTTTAACAACTTCGATCAAACTTCATCTAACTCATCCCAGCTCTCCTTCCGTGTAAATATATTCTAGTTGTGTTTTGCAAGCACCAAACCAAGCCAGTTGTACTCTAATTTAGGATAGCTAATTACTCATTGTCTGCCAAGGTTTTAGGATCGTGTTACAGTTTAAGCTGCTACACCAAAATCGATCGTATAAATTTAGCTATTTGTACTGGAAGTAATGCATTTATATATTTAAATGCATTGAGCTATATTTACAACACAATAAATAGTTTAAAAATCATACCTTGTCTTTGTTCCTGTCATTGGTTTATGGAACTGCATACAATGCCAACAAAGATAAGGAATGGACTTGAAAATGTATGTCGAACTATTTAGTTTAACTTGGCTAAAAGCAAGGCTTTTTTAATTTTTTTTGTAACTACACTATGTACATGTGTAACGATTTGTTATCACTTCCATTAGGTACAATTAAAATTGTTATTAGCTACTTATTGAAAGTTATTTGTAATAACTTAAAATTAGTTGTTATAAGTATTAGTAGGTGTACGTTAGAGGTGGGAGTGGTCACCCACATCTAACCCGCCCGCTTAATTTCTGCCCGCAACCAACCCGTACCCGCAGCCATTCCCTAAGGTTCAACCCGCACCGCACACAAAAATTTGAAACCCGCACCTCCCCACATACACAAATTTTGTGTGGTGCTTCATGATACTTATGGCAAGCACAATAATTATGATTTTATAATGTTATACTAAGGGAATTGCATGGTTCTATACACTATTTCTTCAAATTTTCTTTATATATCATTATTTATTCCATGATTGCAACTTTATCTTTTACTTGCAACCCGGTTGAAAATTTTGTGCCCGCATGTGCCCCGCAGTTGAAAATGTTTTGCCCGCATCCGCTCCGCAGTTGAAAATTTTTTGCCTGTATTCGACCCGCAGTAATTTCTTGCGAGAATTTAAACCCGCAACTAGCGGGCCGGTTGCGGGTTCCCCGAACCGTACCCGCCCCGCTCTCACCTTTAGTGTACGTAATCTTTTGTAGTATATGTGTACAAAGCAACACATTCATAAGATAGGTAATGTTGTATTACCTACATTAGAATACAAAGCAGAGATGATGACATGACAGATTAATTCTTCTGACTCTAGTTTAGTCGTATGTAGTAGACATGTTTTATATTGGCTTAGAAGAGGGCTCATTAAGGAATGTGCAATTAAGATGTAATATTTATTTCTGTTTAAGAAAGTAATTTAATATTGCGAATTAGTTCTGGCGGATAAGATCAAATGGAGTGAATAATTTCTGGTAATCTTTATTCCAGCTGTGTCTGCACAGTTATTCACAAGACCGCAGAAAAAATGCTATTGTTTATCAGAGACCATACCGCCACCATCCCGCAAAGGAATTATCTCTGTGAATTTTCAATCAGTTAAGATAAGAATAGGAAAGATGAAGTGCTCTGGTGTGCTGTAAATTAGCTCTGAACGAGTTTCAACTATTTTCAATTTCTTTCCACATAACTTATCCCACATCTTATTGCCTGTTGTCTCTAAATTCCAGAAGAATACACCAGAACAGCACTCCTGCCTGTGCTCACATGGCGAAAGGAATTTTTCTCATTAAAAACACTGCCAACCAGCTATGTCGACAATGTTGAGTATGAGTGTAAATGAAAAGCTCATTCTTCATTGCTATTGCTACTCAAACATCAGCGTCTCAAGCGTTTTGTCATGTTTTGCTATTTTGCTTCAGCTCTTCCAGTATGAATTCCAATACTAGAGTTACACTAAGTATTTCTTTCTTACTCTCTTGTACTTTGCATTCATGATATATTATATCCTTCACATTATCCGCTATACATACGAAGCTATATGTGTAATATACATGATACACTACTGTGATATTATTATATGCACTGCATCAGAACTTTACTCTACTGCACGCGTACTTGACTGATTCTGTTTTAGTTTTCTATTAGTGAAAGACGAGTGCTGTCATTTATCTCTGCTCTCTCTTTCCATTTCTTCACCTAACTTGACTGACTTGTTCTGACTTATGAATGGTTTTTGTCGTTTAGCACAAACATAAATATTTCTTTAACCCACTCGGATTCTTCCATTCCAACACCACCACACAACCATCATCACTATATCAGTACTACCACATATATAAATACACACACTTTACCTTGTTAATAAAACAAACGCGCTTCCTCACAAAGTACACCTCACAATGTTGCAGTTTGTAGTAGACCGAACCATGTTTGCAACTCCTGTGTGAGAGAAAACGGTTGTTCTAAGTGTCAATCAAAATGTAGCCCGTTTTGCAACTTTAAAAGACACTTTGGTCTACTTTACAACAAAGCATGAGCTAAATTGAATTTGAACGCCATTATAATAGCATCAACAGCAGCTACAGCCTACCCCATAAATTATTACGGTACAATAATACAATGTGCTGCTTAGCTGCCTGTTCCTTGCTAAAGTGTGTTGTACTTTTCAACCTTTCCCCACTATTCTTCGTTTAGTACAAGTACATGCAGTACTAATATCCTATTTAACTCAAAACTACACAAGACATTCGAATTTGATTGCATATTATTCCATTATTCCAATGCCCTACCTTTCCATAGTAAATCTAATATGTTCCTTATACAACCACTTAAACACACTTATCGTCTGAATTTATACAAGTATTTATTTACAAGGCAAATCATTCCGTTGCATAATTTATGGAATGACTCCTACTACTTAAACGTGCTTAGTATTATATAATATTGGCTGTGTATAGAAATATCCTCCTTTCGTGTACTACAAATAGTATAGCATTGTAAGTATATAAGGAAATACAATTTCCCTGCTCGAATTAAAATGATTCGTGTCATTGAAGAGAGCGTTTTCGTTTTGGTGGAAAACTAAGTATGTATGTATGTATGTATGTATGAGTGCAGTGGAAAGTTTGTTGGAGAACATTATTTGAACTTATGGTTAGCTGGTGCACATTCTCCACACATTATTGTAAGTGCATGAAAAGGAGAAGTGTAAGTCGCAGAGCAGAGGAATGAGCAAAGCAGCTATCCGCTGCTATAAGTTTATTATTGTTATGTAAAGAGTCAAAGGGCAGCATAGAACATGACATAATAAGTAGTAGTCCAAGTCGCATCATACACTGCATTGAATTTGCTTTACTAACTACAGAATACTATTAGTGCCATGCATGGTATAGCAAAGAGCACTCAATCAGACGCGAGGCCACGGACTACTGCTAAGTACAACAGAGCACAACCAGGAACAATAGTATGCTAATGAAAATCGCCAAAAGTCACGCTATAATGAATTTCAAAAACTTTATTCCACTTTGGAACAAGGACGTTTGTACCAACTATGTAGTCGTGTTGTAGGAAAGTAGTGGTGCTACTGGATTGTCGGTGTTATAAATATAGAGAGATCTGTATGTCTGCATGTAGGTAGTAGGTACTAGTAGGTAGTGTGTGCAAGTACATGAGTGTATAGGAAATGAATGTTGGGCTAGGTGTAGCCGGAGAGCTGTGTGAATGTGCTGTGTGCACACTGTGGCTTCTGCCTTGTGCAGCTAAGTATCCGTAGCAGCACAAGGAGCCAACTTAGGAAGGAATAACTACTGTGTAACTTATAATATTATTATAAGGACATGTATGTACATCCTATGGACTATGAGTAATATACCTAGTGCTATCCTATAATATTACAATAATAGAATCACATTATAATGCACTGCAATAGCATTAAGGGAAAACTTTCGTTCTGCTGTGAACAAACTGCGGGATATCAGGCCAGGCTTGCTTCCTTGCTTTTGCTTGGTTTGACTGACTCAGCTTAGGAGCAGCAAACTTTGGGATTACCACGAAATATTTCGAGTCTAGGCTGTGCTTGACTTTGACTTGAGAACTCAACTCTTCTCTTTCGCACACACAGTCCCTAATAAAGTGGAAGTTCGGCGTTCAAAGCCTATCCCTGCAAGTCGCGAACTGACATGTGTAGGGTGTATGTAGATCAACTATTGCTTCTCTTTGACTTACTAAAGCACTTATTTTATTAAGGAGAATGTCCTCGCTATGTTTATGTGATGAAAATGTGTGCTTTATGTTTGACTGTCTTCTCAGTTCTCCTTTATTATACCGGGATTTATGCGAGTGTAGCATTTAGTGGCGGATATTGATATAGAAGTCAAGTCGCTTTATTATCTCTCTCAATCCTAGGGATGGTTCATTAAAGCTGGAAAGGGAGGGTAATGAAATGTCAAAGTCGTCTCTGCCAGTCAAAATGTCTTGGCCAACTACAGTGTCCGCTAATAAAACGGACTGTCACTGCGTGAAAGACTCTTTGCATAATTTCCTGACCTACAAGTCTTCAGTCTATATGCTCACAAATGCTTCAACCTCACCCATTGCATTACTCTCATACAATAGTTCCCAGTAAATATTTCTCTCCCAAAGCCTATAGCTAGACAAAACATAGAAAAATTTCTCGTTGTCTTCTGGTTTTATTCATACATTCTAAGTAAATTAAAAGCATATAATATACCTGTTCCAATAAGCAAATATAATATTAGAGTATCAGTTTCAATTCAATTCATATCTGTATTACAATCGATACAGTGAAAATATTCTTGTAAATACGTTTGGTGGTTCAACAAATGAAAATACATTTTTAGGCCAAAAACTACAGTTATTGAATATCGATACCTAATTTAATCTGTACATGGTATGATCTACCTTTTCTCTATTTTGATATATTGAGCTCTTACGTTTACGGTTAAAAGTTATGAAAGTTGTAGTCTATCAAATAAGACAAAGTTTAATGTAATAGAATGATAGAAAGAAACTTATACTAAAGGAACTTTTACTAGCGAGCCTTAACTTGGTGTGTACTGTGTACGTACATACTTAGGTGTATATGTAATTATTGTTTTACATTTAATGGTCAATACAGAATGATGTATCATACATATAACTAATATAATGATATTGAAATATGTATTCATAATTACGGTTTTGGATGATTAATTAGGGTTTGGTATCTGGACCTGGAGAGGCGTGTGAACGTCACGACCCGTGTCAGCATGGTGGCTTTTGTATTTCCACGGACTCGGGTCCTGTTTGTGATTGCAAACACATTGACTTCGAGGGAGCCTTCTGTGAGCGAGGTAAGAACTTTTATTCTTTATCATTACTCGTAAGTTCCTGAATTTCAGATTTCACCAACTCCTAGGATTTTGTGTGTGGGCTGCTTCCAAAACTCAATATGACACACCACTATTAATTACAAGAGTGTTATTAATTATCTGTACTGCTGTTACATACAAGTACTTTATTGCGCATTTGCTCCTAAATAATATGAGTACCTAAATCACTCTCGAATTCCGACTTCCGACACACATTCTGGAATACGTAGCCTACCTACATCTTAGATATTTTTGTATCGCAATGAAAAATGAATTTTTCAGTTGCAACCAATCTAAATGTATTTATGTACTCAATAATAGCCATAAGCCTAAAAGCACTTCAATAAATGAAAAATGCACATTGTGTGCTTTCATAATGTTGACATGGAGCAGACTATAAACTGCAGTGTAGTGATCTACTAATAGAAAAATGCAACAAAATATTTGAGTGTGTGTTGGCATTTATAACTTGAAATGTCTGTCTGTGCGATTCGCATCACGATCATTGGACGCATTCAAGCGTGTCAGTCAGTCGAGTAAAGTTAGAGTTGTGTGAAGAAGTGACTGAAGATGCTCATCATAACACGGTTGGGTATAAATATAGCATTTCCTGCCATTGCATTCCATTTCTCATTTTTCTCATCTGGAAATCTTGGGAAATGATTGGAGAAGAAGAGGAATGAGTGGAGAAAAGAGGTGAAGCGAGAAGAGCTGAGTTTAAGGAGCGTAGTAAAATGTGGAGGAGTGGGAGAACAACAAGAGAGATAAGCTTAGGAATAATACAGACAGATTGATAGTGGTAAGTGGATTCGTAGGAGCAGCATAGCCTCACCCTCACCTAACTGAGCTAACTGTAAGTAACCTAACCACACCAAAGCAAATAATATTATGAAAGGAAATACCCAAACCTCCTCTCGCTTTGTGTCTGTCTGCTTTCCTTGTTCGTGTGCTTCTGATTTCTGAAGAGGATTCATCCAAGACTCTAAGTCCAAAGACTGAACCCCACCGCCACCAATGTGTGTGCTTTACTGACAAATGTTTCGATTTCATTCGTGCTTACTTATACTTATTATTATTACATATCACTCGTATATTTTATAGCACCACTCTTGTATTAGCACTAGTACTAGTAAGACACAGAGCAGAAACATTCATATATTACAACACAAGTAGGGAAATAATATCTGGAACAGATTCCTATTTACTACCACTCATATATTATACCATCGTATACTCATAATGGTGTGTGTAGAAAGTGAAAGATGCTTTTATAACATTCTATTAGAGAATAATATGCTTACTGGTATATGGTGTGGTGGTAAAGGGACACAATGGTTAGCCCAACAATAAATTCTCATCAGCTGCCTTTTCCAGCCTTTACCTACATCATAAAATACGCCCAGAGAACTTAGAAATACTCAACTCAAGTAAATGCTTTCTCCTTCCCCCGTTCAAGAGATATACTACAGTACATGTACATGGTACACTGTCTCAACTAAACCAGACCATCTAAATGCTCATTTCCACACTAAGACTCTATCCTTCTACTCTCGCCACTCACTCCACTATTTCTTCAATAATATTATACACAGCTTCGTCTATGAAAACACCATATGAATACATGTATAAAATAGTGCAGTATATAGTACTCAGAATCGAATCAGTATTTAAGGGAAATCTTTAGTGCTAATGCTACTAGTATGCTGATAATCAGCGTTATATGGAATGAGACGAAATTTCTTAAATGAGACTACTGTGCGAGACATAATCATAATGTAGTATTGACGTGCAGTTTCTTTTATTCAAAGCTTGTGCTACAAAAATAAGTTACAATAGTGTATATAGTGTGCACGAATGCAAGTGTCGGGGAATTTATTGATATTTCTGTGTAAAGATAGTCTATAATCGTCCATTTTAATAGAAGCGTCATGTAGCAATAAACGAGACTATCTGTTTTCTCAGTGCGTTCTTGTAAAATTGTGTTATATAAATATGGCAGTTATCTTGAGGGAAATTGCTCCAGTTTCCATTTCCAGTCTCCTTGAGCTTCTTAAGCCTTTTAGTAAACTAAAGGATCGACTCAAGAAAGTCATACGTGGTGAATGCTCATATAATATAAACTTCTCAGGGATGAGTACACACACTACAATATCAAAGTGCGATTTCTGCCGGTTGTTATTATTGTATTCTATGCGTATTGTATTCACCATACTAGATCCCACTTTAGGCATATACAAAAGAATATATCATCATAATATAGAGGCATTGTGCATATTGTGTAGAGAACGCTGTTTATATAGCGCTGGTGTTGCACTACTTCCCTAATGATATAATACTATTTTATAATAAGTACCATCACCAAAGAAATGTAAAGCCTCTCGCTCAACACACATAGCTACCATCTCATTTTACATGGGCTGACACACGATATTGTGCTTTGCATGCTAATCAGATTACCCTTATCCCAAGAATATTCAAATTACGGACAAGTCTCCCTTTCTTCTTATATACATACATAGGAATTGGACACAACCCACACTTACACATATTATACTCCTTCTTTCTTATTACAACCTACTGTCATACAAAGTGTGTATAAGTATCCAAACAAAGTCAAAGAAAATCTGAATACTCAACTACTACTCTCCCAAGAATGTTAGAACTGGTGTATAAAGTACCTATATAATGATATTGCTTATTTTTGGTGCTCCATTGTGTCTGCAGAGAAACGTATTATATAACACGCAGCATGTAATATGACGTTTGGAATTTTGGAACAATAAAGAAGAAAAGCTGTAAAATAAATGTAAAACAGAAAGGAAAGACGCGGACATTTACAGCAGGACAAAAAAGACTGCAATGATACTACATTTGTAGTACACACATCATTAGCATTTATTAGTTTACTTTAATCTAAACCTTACCCAAAAATTATTACAAATGACAGTATGTTCTGCAAGCAATGACTTAGTTCTACATTAACAATATTGGTATAAGTTTATAGTAAAGAGAGCTATAGGTATGTTTTCTATAGCCAAATTCAAGATAATTAAGGCTGTGCGCTTGTTGGCGACCATTTCTCTCAAAGGTTAGCCAATGCGTGAAGAAAAATGGATGTGAACATGTGTTGAAATGTTTAATGGGTTTACATTAATTACTGGTGTGTATTGTGTATGTAGAGTGCGTAGATCTTATTATTCATAAAGGCTTTACTGTTAATGTTTTCCAACGGGGAATTCTTAATTGCGTATGCAAAAATGGGTGTAGCTGTGCTTTTGCTGGTATAGATACTGTTCCTGTTAAACTGTGAGTTATTACTAGCTCCCACTAATCGGAATGAGTGTGGCAGTAATTGCCAACACACGCACAATGTGTGTCGCCACACACAAGGCTGCCTTGAATACTCCGACGCGTATTTGCTATACACAGATAAGTAATGTCGTAACTGATTAGCAAAAACCCAATTAGGAAATAAGATGACGCAAAGTTTTTGGCTGACATAGGAAAACACGCTATGCTGCCAGGGTTTATTTTATGAGAAAATCGGAGAGACAGTCTGTCACACAGCATCACATCTTGCCCGCAAGCTTAATACGTAATTAGGAACTTCGGGACTAAAAACATACATTACATAATTAAACGTGTAATTAAATTATGACTGTGTACATGGAGACATAGTGCACTGTTACTTTTCGTTATCAAACCTTTCAACTTTGTCTTTATATTAAGAACCACTGAAAAAATTCAACTAAAATTACATTACATATTAAATGTTATAATCAATAATATCTTTTATATGCATATTTTTTACATTCTATTTAATTGCAATATGTACATACGCATACAAATGTGTACGAACTACTTTTTACAAACATGTTTCTGTTGCTATAAATAAAGTTGTATGTGCAATATTTACATTGTAAGAATATCTCTAGATGGATTGTTTCATTGAAGTATTTAAGTTCTTATACAGGGTCATCAATAAGTAACGCTACGTGCATTAACCCTACTCAACCTCCCACACTCACCTATGTATTAAATCGACACGGTGCTGGTATTTGTCCTACTCATTTTGCGTTCA
>JAQFYB010002755.1:0-22614 GCA_034694085.1 Pogonognathellus longicornis | reverse complement strand
AGAAAAAGTTTTCTCATAAAGTTGTTTGTTGTAGAAATGTTTTGCTTTGCTTCTAGTAATAAAAGGATGTTACTGCAGTGTTTATGTGTAGTAGGAATGGTAGCTAACTTAAATGCTCAAACGCTTATACTCTCATCATAATTATACATTTTATAACATCTTACTTAAGTATAGCTGCACACAAGTGCAAGGATTTTTATACACGTAGCCTTAATACCATCATAAAATATCTTTTTTCTAAATATGCCTTGTCGCGTATGATGTATGTTGTCACTTGTGAAGGACAGAACTACACATTTTGTTGCAAATGTTCTTTATATAGTTTCTGCGATGAAAACGTAAGTAATCTTCTTTTGAACTGATGATATCTTTGAAGTCTTATCATTGTGAACGTAGCTATCACATTATACTAAATTGTTGGTGATTCAAGCCATAGCTAGAAGAGCTAAGATGTTAGCCAAATAGAAAGCGCAGGCAGTGAAGTATGCAATAGACTACAATACAATAAAGCCGGAACCCTACCAAGTGCAAAGAAAAGTAATGAAAAAGATCACAAGTTCACATAGGATCGTGCTGTGCACTTTTGTTGCGGCTGGTCAAAGAGTGCTAAGAATACAAAATTTCAGTTCATATGCAGCCTTCAACCTTAAGCCCTGGAATGTTGGTAGGCACCTACTATATATGGTTCACGTATACAACAACTAGGTACTCCTAGTTTTACAACTTACAACCTAATACTACTGTGGGCTGTATGTAATAGTACACGTAGTTTCATTTCAGCCAGCAAATCGCAACACTTATCCAGAGCTGGTACTCCTACTGCTAAAAATGTAGCACGCCAGCATGAAGCGGCTTATTGTTATTCAGTGTTCACTTTCTCTTTGACTGTATAGTCACAATCCACATGTCTTGTTTTGTCGTTCAAAAGCTCTGTTGGCATTCCAATTCTTTTGCATCCTCTGCTTTAGTTTGTACAATAAAACGAATGTAATGTAATGTAATGTACTAAAGTTAAACTTATGACGACCAGTGCACTGGATGGATTCCATTATATTACTTTATTGTATTCCTTTGTGCATAGTTGTAACATGAAGAGACGTTTCATAATATGAAAGTGACGCAGAGATATTTAGCGTATGCTGTGTGAGAAGCAATAAGAAAAAGAGTTTATTTCCGTTTCGTCCCTGTCATCTGCTATGTATCTTCACTATTAAGGTTTCGAATATCCATTGGAAAGTAATATTTTATAATAATGTAGTTGAAAAGAAAATGGCAAAGAGAAGATTGTATAGAAGCTATTTTGATATTAAGAGCTTTTTATTTATGTATGTAAGTATGTATGTACGTGTTGGAATTCTAAAAGAACACTGTGTGTATAATGTACGAAAGAAAAGAAGTAACTTTGTGTATGATCCTATATAGGTCTTTAGGTCTACTAGTAGTACACGAGTCGAGACTCAAGGAAAAGACTTTTGGGAGAGGCGAACAGGACTTTTCCATCTCAGCCTTGTACATTGGTAGACAACTGTTGTAGCACTTTTTTCATAGAATGACTCAGGCAGAGGAAATTATTCCCCGCATTCTTTTACACTACATTACCTAACTCGACTAGTGCGAGAAAGTCGGAAAGCCTTACGATGACTTACTGACTTGACTAGTAAATACATATGGAATCAAGGTTACTGCTGTAGTCAGAGTCGCGGTTCATAAAATTAGACATTGGCACTATAGAGTACAAATACGTGTGGAGTGTGTAAAATGAAAGATATTACTTACTTGCAGTAAGTGAAGAGCTGTACTTATTTCCTTAAACTTAGTATAAAGAATATGATCGTTTCAACGTATCCATCAGGGTCATTTGCTAGCTGGCGGTAAACGATATTGTTTACACAGATTCAATTTGTGTCATATCACCATGATAAGTCTCTTAAGAATGTTGTCTTTACGACACGGACAAAGTGGCAGATTAGAAAATATGTGATGTAGCAAATTTTGCTTTACAGCTGTTCTTCATCCTTAAAATGAGCACTTTAAACTCGACATTTTTCTAGTATTCCTAGTTTATAGTCGGTGAGCCGTGAAAATTACATGTTGTAAAGGTTTAGTCATGCTTTTCATTGTGAAATGTTGTTGCTGTAAGATTAACGATTTATTAACAAAATTTTCCTTCTCAACTTCGCTATTTCAAGTGATAAATATAAATTAAGCTACATACTACTCCAAGAAACTGCCTCACACTACTACAGGGATTGACAGACACAATTTTTTACACTTTCCTAAAATGCCAACAGAAACAGAATCCAAGACGCAGTAGGTAACGTACATTAAAAATGTCTTCTTGATTTACACGAATTTCTACTTAATGTGTCGTACTATACAATTATAGACTGATTAGTGCAGATGCTTCATACTATACTAAAGGAAACGGCTTCTTTGGGTACCTATACCCTGGGAAATAATTATTTCCCAGAACTTCATATAAAATTTATAAAGAAGAGATTTCTCACGGGAAAACATTCTGTGGAATAGATACAACTAGAAACTATAAAATAATTAGTTTAATACCCATTCGACCATGATTGGGAAACTCAATTATGCATTGCAATCTACTATTACTAATATACATGGCATTGATATACAAATTTAGAACACTCTTTGTCATGCAACATTTCATTTGTATAGCTAGACTTTTGAATCGCAGTCATGTAAGGTATGAAATAAAAGTAGATAGAAATAGTATCTTTAGTCTTTGCGGGAAGTCATTAAATGCATGAAATAAATATGCAATAGTCGTGTCCAATTCAACGTGATGCTGACAATGAGAATTTGAAATCATTAATGTAGATATATTGAGTAAGGAATGTGAAGCAAGAGACTGCAGTCGCAGTTTTGTATTTAATATCTAAAACTACGACAAAAGGTCGTGTCTATGAAATTGTTTCGCCGAAGCCCTAAAGAATGTTTCATCTGATAGTGGGACGACGTGATGTTGAGTGAATGAAATTCATTCGCTGTCGAGTAGTCAAATAGACTTTGCGACGAGATTGAAGACAGAATAATACAGTTATCTGTGTCAAGCCAATTTAAGGCATGCATATACTAGGTATTACTATTTATTTTGCTTCCAGTTCTTTTCAAGTCACTTCGGGTTGTTACAATGAATATAGACGCACAGAAACACACTGTTACGTACCAATAAATGATGCACCAGATTTAATATTTGACAGTATGCTGACGCATGTAAGTAATACTAATATAGAGCGACATTCCTTGGAAAACTTTCTTTGAGCAGTCCACATCAGAGTTTGAATGTGTACTATAAATTCAAAGATAAAGCAATAAAAGTTTGAATTTCTAATAGAATTAGCATTCTCAGTATTCATCAGTGCTCTTATGTCTTATGTACAGGGAAACTATTTTGTAAATTGCCAGAAAAGGAAACCACACATTTAGTAACCAAATTATTCATAGTCTCTAATTACAATTAATTACAAAATATGTCGGACTCTATGTATATAGTAAAGGTTAAGATTACCATATTGTATAAACCGCTTTCTTGGGTAAGTAACTAGGTAGGTAATTAGGCACAAATTGTCCTACATATTCTCTTGTCCAATGTTCATCTTCATAATCGTGAGTCTGAAGTCTGAACCTGAACTTTGCATTATTGAACCAATTCAGCAGCAAATCTTTCAGTTCAATATGACAGTTTATTTCTAGTACTATCTAGGTAACTACTAGGTATGCATCTACATCTTTAGTATCTATACGACGGTATTTTTGTGAATTGACATCCCTTGGCTGCGTCTGCAATTTAGAACTCCAGAACAAGTAATTTTGTAGGTTGCTGTTTGAGTTTTGTTTCAAACTGAAACTACTAATACTCCCCTACTATTGTGTCTCGAACTTTGTTTTGTAACATAAGACCACTGTTCGACGGCTTTAGCAACGCATTTGCACTTCGCTTTGACAATAATATATTATAGGATGCCTTGTCTAATGCCTCTTCACTTATAGCTTGATTTACAATTCCTCTTCACTTTACTCAATTCGACAACTTTAGAGCCAAAGGCTTTTCATTTTCCTCCTATTTTACATATCAAACAGTTTCACCATTTCAATTTAATCATCCAACACATTTGACTCGGAGCGATAATGCGATTATTACAATATATAGTAGGAAAGTCTTCCAAATTCCAAATGACGAGGGTTTAAGCACGATCAGATTTGCCTATTTTCAGATTATGAGTCAATTAGGTAAACCGTAAATAGTGCTGCTTCCAAATTATAAAAGTCAGCACGTCCAAATACCTAGACCATCATCCTGCAGCCATTTCAATTTGAAATAAATCACACAATCACACTCAAGCTGTCAAGCTGCAAGCGATTGAGACAATTTTGCAGAATATAAATTCTTTTTTTTGCTCTAAGGAAATATTTTGGTTTGAATTTTGATCAATGGATACATACCGTGCAAGGCTGTATCTAGCGGCAGGCCACTAGGGTACGTGCCTGCCCCTCTCCTCCGAAATCCCTGGATACGGCCCTGATACCGTGTGCTGAAAGTAGTATTGACAAAATTCAAGTTCCTTTGAAATAGAGAAGATTTTATTTATTATACGTACGTGACGTAAATAGCTAGTGCAAATAGTACACTTTTCATGAAATTCTATAGCAGTTCTACGCATGATATTACTTTTAATCCAGATATCACGAGAAACCGTTGGTGAAAGTAGATAAGGTAAATAAATCTAGTCTAAAGTGCATATCAGCATCAGCGATATTGAATTGATCTGACTGCATCCTATTTCGATAACAATGAATTGGCCAAGTTGGCATTTGGTGACCTGATGAGTCAATAAAATCATCCTGCAAGCATGTGGACTGTGCAGTGAAATGAAATATGGTTTTCCTTATTGTAACTAATGTAATTCAAGTATCCCCTTTGCATTCTTAAAGGGTCATGTACGTGACTCAAGGCTAAAACATTTTTTCATGCATTGCCAGTCCCAGCTACATTTGGAAAACTTGTGGAACTACCACCAATAGGATAATATGAAACATTTGTCAAAGTATTTACACAAGGAGAAAAGCTGGGAGAAAACTGTCCTTTCCAATCTGACTCGTATATCTTGGTTGTCAATATACGCCTGGTAGAATTTGGGATGGGTAAAAATCTGTCAATCCCACAATGCAGTTAAAATGTCAATAAAACTAGGACAAATGCTTTTAAAGCTAAACACATAGTTTTACTACTCGGAATTACATTGTAGATACAAGAGGTACGTTGTTGATGTACTACAAACTATGTGCAAGGCAAGGCTTGAACTCATGTATTATATCTGTAATGTACTTCCTGCAAAGAACGTTTTTAGTATACCTAGTTTAGTAGACCTACATGATTCGCAACTTATAAAAAGCGTTAGTTTTGTATGAATGTGTCATTTAGTTATACATTTTAGCAAGTTTCATGTCACACATACCTAAGCACTAAGCTAACATGGTTTATTTACTCTGCAAAAGTGTAACTCTTAAAACTTTTATTTTTGTTCCAGAAAGAGAGCCGAGAGACACTTACGGATATGGAGGCAACATTCTCATAGGTATTTGGTTATGAAACCTCAAGTGAGTTTTTGGAAGTAAGTGTATGTGATACAAACTAAATATCCACGTTTGTAAGTATGTTCATTCCGACAGAAAGCTTGTTGACTCTGTTCGTATTTCGAATCGAGTTGAAATTGAAATGAGTTGAAAGAACCAAAAGGAAATTCATGACATGTTATATGACAGTGGCATCAATTCTTCAAAGAAGACCTGTGCAAACAAGAGATACAACTGCTACAAATGTGAACACCATCATAACACCATAACCCATACCCAATACCCAAAGTTTAAGTTCAATAAAACCGAATAGCAAACCATCATTCACAGTTACGACAAACCTCGCAATAAAACTTTCTTTCGTCCATGTTGAATGTGTCTTACAAAAAATACTTCTGTACTATTCATACAACATAGGATTACACACGGGACCTGACACATAGTACTGTATAAAGGGTTTAAGGAAATGATCAGTATTAAATATACCCAATCTTCTAAATTGTGCTGTATTGGAGCATATAAATCCAAGTGGACAATTTTTATTTGAGTTGTCAGTTTTGCAAGGATGAAAATGAAAAAAATCTCCCGAAAAACGCTGGCGGTTCTTGCAAGTACCAATACCAGTACTTGTGAACTTGTAAATTGTGTGTAGTTCAATTGCTGTTATACTTAGTATACCTTATCTCTCAGTGTGCAGCCAGTGCAGCGGAATGTGAGGACAAAGCGGAAGAATTCCTGAAGCAAGAAACCAATCATAGGATATAACAAGAATAAAGACACACGAATTCTACTAAAATGAATTCCCCGAGTCGTTTGGTATTTCTGTGGTGTTGGACGCTACCGTCATTGATATTACTGTTGGCAAACTTTTCATCAGCGGAGACAAAAAAGATATATTTAAATTACACAGGAGACATTGTGCTAGGAGCTCTGTTTCCCATTCACCGAAGGGGTCCTGGCCTTGACTTATGTGGTCGAATTCAGGTCTGACTGTTAATTTACAACTTTAATCGAATTCTCTAAATGTTATAACACAAACATACACCAAATGCTTTTATCGATTTCTTATAGGAATTTCTTTTCTTTTTTTCGTATTTTTCCTCGTTCTTTTGTCATTCCCTTCTTGTTAGCAATTAAGATTTGAAAAGCAATTACTGAGACTATTTCACCGACACGCAATGCTCAATACGCACATAAAACCAAATCACATAATATTCTTAATGGGACATGCCATTCTTTTCTTTTTTATTACGATTTCAATTATGTTAGGGTGTAAGACAGAACATTTTTTCAAATACTACAACTTTTGTATTGCATTTATATATTATGTATTTTATGACTCACTGTGCTTTCACCCTATACCATAATGTAATTTCCCTTTACGTATTTTTGCCATTGCACATGTTTTCCAACTTTAAGCGAAGCGATTTTTATTTCTAGCTGTGCTAAATGTTGAGTAAAATATAATACCTAAAAGCTTTTCAATTTCAGTAGTACATGAATGAGTGTAAAAACACCCTGTACATTTTGCAAGTGTGTGTGTGGAGGTAATTAACTAAATTGCAGATAAAGAATTTCTTTTCATTGTGTGTCACGCCATGACATGTTAATGGTAGGACTTTCTTAATGCTTTCAAAAATATTGGTTGATAACAGCCAGAGGATGGTGTCCAACCTTTAGAAGCTCTCCTGTATACCATTGATAAGATTAACCGAAACCCCGACATACTTCCTGGAGTTCGTCTTGGTGTACTTGCAATGGACTCTTGTGACTCTAATATTTATGCTCTAGAACAAACCCTAGAATTTATCAAAGGTTCGTGTCTCTTTTCTCTTTATTACTTTTGTACTTATTACGTCCATTGCTCTACTTATTGTTATTTTATGGCTGGGTACATTTGATAATGATCGTACCATAATATTCATGGTGCACTCTAGTGCGTTCGGCATCCATGCGCGCATGCAGGAATCTGTATTACACTTACATTACATTTATTACCAACATTAAAAATGTCACCCAAAACTTCCTGGAAAAGACATGAAGAGTAGGGTAACCTTATGCTCTTAAAAGGTAATAAATAGAAGATGTATGTATAAGTACTTATGAAGTCAAATCATATTCATGCATTCGGGGAAAACACAAAAACGAATTTGAGCTACTAGTATTCATGACATGAGACGAACTTATAATATTATTTATTAGGAATTATGTGTCAAAATTATGGTAAATATTAGAGGAGATTTTGTGCTTTAAACGGAGCATTACAAACTAAACATCTTTCTATGTTGTATGTACAGATAGAAATTGTACAATTTTACATTCACAGAAGTGCATGCAAACATTGAAAAGATTCAAGTGGAAAATATTAAATTATTAGAAAATGATTTCTAAACAAAATATCTAGGTAAGGTAAGTTTAGAGTGCCCAGGTTCAAGTAGCGTTTCCTGTTAATAAAACATCCCCAAGTTGCTTTTGATGTAATCGGTTTTTCTTGTTATTATTACCATTTGACATTATGTAAATGATACACAGGACAATAGCATCCGAATGTATAAAATGATTGGACTAGAAATTGAAATGCAATAATAATAATAAAGTAGTTCTCCTAAGTACTAAAATTTGTAACACAATCTCTGAGTATCCTTCAACAAGTCTACAGATCCGTGTTGAGTATTTATCAAGTATCTGTTCTTCAAATTCTCAGTCTCAAAACAGTTTCTGTTTTACTATGCACTTTGTATGCATTACCTATATCTAGGCATACCTATATACAAATACATAATATGAATGAAATGAGGTTAAGTAGTTTCTATTAAAAGAAGTAATAAACCCTAAAGTGAGTTATGCAATGCATTCAGTTTAGTTAAGAATGAAATGAGTTGATATTGGCAGCGTTAGATCTGCATATAGATAATACAGGTTCCTAAGTAATACATGAGTTGTTAAATAATTGTTGGAATAGGTTTTATAGCCCACTTCAATGAGCACCACGAAACGGAATTCCAGTGTCAAGACGGATCCAAAGCAAAGTTCAGAGAAGGGAAATTCGACCGGGTTGTTGGCGTCATTGGTGGCCAATCCTCTTCCGTCTCAATTCAGGTATGCTTCAGTAATTTTCATTGTTCGTCTAAAGTTGGGTTATTTATTACTCGCCGGGAGAACCCGATATCAAGAAGACCAAGATATTATTTGTTCTGAAAGAAAGATCCAGGGATTATTTTCTAAGCTATATAAGTTAGGTACCTAGATAGTATAGTAGCTAGTATATCTTGCAAACTTGGTTGAAGATTGCCTTTTCTATGTTCTTTAGGAATTTTTTTAGATGCACATTTGACTAATGGACCTACCTAGATAATTTATGCCATTTTTAAAGTTAATTCAGATATTCATTGCTGATGGAAGAGCTTGTGTTAGGACTAATTTACATTGCCATGCCATGATCAATCCTGTTTCCTATCCGCTATTAATCATTTATTTTAAACTGGAGTTTCTAATCCTTTAAATTCGGGGTGTAATGATAAAGTTAAAGTAGGTATAATTGATAATTATAATTTAAGTTAGAGTTACCAGCGCTATTACATTACTGCTACCAAACTATACAATGCTTTGACCTACTAATAATAATATGTGAATTAATGTAATGTTGTAACTCATACATATACCTATAATAGTGTCGAAGTATCTAATGATGAAGTGTTAGTGTTAGTACATTAATTCCATGCTGATTATTTTCAGGTAGCAACGCTGCTACGGCTTTTCAAAGTACCTCAAATCAGTTACATGTCAACTTCCCCTCAATTAAGCAACAGAGAAAGATTTCCCTACTTCTTTCGAACGGTTCCTAGCGATGTCAACCAAGCTCATGCCATATTGGATATCTTAAGGTGAGATTTCATTTGCTCTCTATATAGAACATTGTTTTAATTATAAATGCACCATTGTTCGACCGAAAAGATTTACTGAGACAAACGAAAATGACATATACCTAAGGCAATTTGAAGATAATATTTCATTCGCTATAGTAGGTACTTTAAAGAATTTATTAACAATGCAATTAACTTACTGCGTACTGCATAGGTAAGTATAGTAAGTAACCATCCTGACGAAAGCTAAAGCCAAGCTTCTAAATCCCCGACTTTACTTCATTTAATACATACCAGACAATACAAACATTTTCGCGTTAAAATTTATAACATCCATTTATGGCTAAATTTTTATTACAAGCACCACGTCCACTCTAGTGTCTATTAGGAGAATGAAATTCACCCTTGTTAAAAAGTGAAAGTAACTAATTAATTACAGCACGTACAAAACATTTTCCAATGTAAATAGCAATCAAGATTATGTTAATTAGTATTTGTATAGCATTTCATGTATGAATGTAGGAAAGGTTATATAGGGCTTGCGATTTTGTCTTTTGGCTTGCATAATTAAAGATAAATTGCGTTTCAATTTTGAACTCCCATGGGACTGCGGCTACACCGCGATTAATGAACATGTAGAATTAATGCCGTTCATCTGTAACAGTGTAATTAATTAATGTGGACACACACAAGGCTGAATTCTACTGTGAAACTGAATTATGTACACGTACTCCTTGCATTAATTATTATGGATATGGTACATTGTAGTCAACAGTGCGAATGATGTTTTGTGTTCAAGTTTTAGTTTTTGTAGGTAAGCAACAGAATGAAATGAGTTAATGAATTACGTCAGAGCTGGTAGAATAAAGTTGGTTGGTGCATAGTAGCATTAAAAGAAACGATGAAATATACCACGAAATGTGATATATTATGTGTTGCTACATATTTCTGTATTTGAATTACAGTTTTAAGAGTAGGTATTAATTGTACATGATATATTAATTGCCTAGTTTTACTATTTGCAGATATTTTAACTGGACTTATGTGGCTGTCATCTACTCAGATTCGGAGTACGGTGTACATTGCTATGAAACTCTAAGAGACTTTGCTGCAAACGACACAATTTGTTTTACAGCTCCCCAGAGAGTAATCAGAGATCAATTCAAAGCTGCTGATTATATGCAAATTATACGCACCATTTCTAACAACACGGATATACGAGGTTCGAAAATGGATATACATTTATCAAATCCTTTTGCTAAGTGTTTCGTATGATAATCTGCCACAAAATGTCCTATATACTTCGTGGCGGATCCAGAAATTATTATAGAGGGGGTTTTCAATGAAATATGAACCAGCAAAAGCATCCTTTACTAGAGTTTCTAGAAACTAAGAACATTTTAAGTATTGAAAGCCCCAAAGTATCAGGAATTTTTTCAGGCTTTCAAGTACGAAGGTTATAAGAAACATGAAATTGAGATATATCTAGCGCAAAATTATCGAAAGAATTATACAAAATTATATATTTCAACTAATCTCAAGGCTATTGTTTTCAATTGCAAATTCAGATGTGTTTGAGACCGTAAAATCCAGCCCTCTCTGGATCCGCCACTGGCTATAGGGATATGCCATAACTTTTAAAATTTTATATTTATTTTCCTTTTCATCTTACTTATGTATGTACTTGTTTTATATACTTGTGACTTGTGAAGCTTTACAGATAATTTCCATTTCAAAATTAATTTTAAGTTAAAGCTTTCCTGTAGGCATTCTAGGTAGGTACTTTTGTTGCTCATATAATTTGATAAATTGGGAAAACTTGCGTTTTATCTTCATATACCTATAAACTTTAATTTATGAAAAGGCAAAACGGAATAGCTAGCTGTAGTGGTGAAACTTTAATGAAACATCTGTGTTTCTTTGTACATGCAGTGATTATATTGATACTGGAAAAAGAGTACACGGTTGAAGTTATGAAAGCGGCCGGGAATCATGGTGTGGGAACGAAATACGTTTGGATTGGAACGGACGGATGGAGCAGTCGAGAATCTGTGGTATCGGTACGCTCTAATACATACGGGGGCTGTTGGTTTTCCTTTTCACCTGTCGAGAATGCAATTTTGGCTTACTAAACTCACCTTTATTTGCTCTCTCTAACTCTAACTCCTAACCTTAACTGATTGATTGAACCCTTGCGAATGATGGATGAATGCGATGGTGTAAAGGAACAAATTCTAACATATTACAATCGGTACAATCCAGATTTTTTCCCCCACTCGCTGTAGCATGAAATCACAGAGATTGACTTCATCACTTTCACATACAGTGTTGTGCTTATTGTGAAAGTGCAAAGCAAAGGTTAAAGGTACATTATTTCTGCACAACAGAAAAACAGCATGATACCAATACAAATTATGATGCCAATAAATGTATGGAATATATGTGGCTGATATGGTTCAACAGTCAAAACCCTTTTCTGTACATAGATGCACTATACACATATTAAAAAATATCAAAGTTAAATTATTACGTCATGCGTAACGTATATAGTTCAGAACGAGAAAGGCATTCTCTTTCATTCCTAATATTCCCAGATAATGGATTATAGCTTATATTATGAAGTATGAAATCGCATTACAAAAGCTTTCTCCTTTTTTACGAATCGTGAAGTAAGCTTATTATAAAGTTTCTAGATGTAGTAGGTACATAATATATAAGTACTAAGTACCTACCTAAGACTTAAGTCGAGCTGTGATTCTACTGTATGAGTGGATTGCATACACATGGTCACACGGGCGCTTGAAACGGAAGCAAACTTTATTCTTTCCACTCATGTTTGTGACAAGAGCAAACGAGGAATATTTTACTCGACGAGGATTTTGAAATTGCCAAAACAATTTTTAAGTTATCATCAGCTTGCACTTTTCCAAGAAATCCAAATCTAGTATCATATGTCGCTTTTAAGTCGATATGCATTATTATTGCATTATAGTATGACTTATAGCGTTTAGTAACTCGTTATCCATAGCACTTAAGATTTTTACATTAATGGTTTCGAGCATTAAGAGATTTAAATCTAAAATCGCTACAGAATACCCTTTCTGAAAACCTCTAAGCTGTGTATGTTACGTCAACAACTTATTTTTATGCCATAATATGTAAGGCCTTCTGCTGGGGAAATTATGTGAACGTAAACATTGCATGGATTTTAATGCTTCCCTAAAACCCTCTTGCTCTAAGAATACGAATCAACTGATTTGCAACAAGTTGTGTGTTGTCGACTAAAGAGTACTCTTGAAATTTATTAAGAGTAAAGGGTAAGGAGGAGAAAGAGGAACTTTAGAAATCATTTAGCTCTTGTGATATAATAAGGCATGTAAGAAGAAAACAAAAATTCCTTCCCACTTTTTGTCTTTTGTTAGTTTGTGCCAAAAAAATAAGAACATTTATTTTTCATCCAGAAAAGTTTTTTATTAGAAGATGCACTAAGCGCAGTTTGCAACTTGTAATCAAAGGTGATGACGAAAGCTAAACTTCTTTATTGCAATCGATCTTTGGGGACACATTATTTAATACCTACAGACCTATATATACTATTTTGTCTTGGCCTTGATGTACAAAACCTAACCTACGTTTATTTTACTCCCACTACTACACTTTGCCAAAAAATGTCCTTCGGTAATTTATAGTAGTACTTTGTCGTCTAAACATTGTGTACAAGAACTCTCACAGAAAAGAAAACATTGTATGAGTGTGGTAAATGATTCCTTACACAGACTTAATGTACACGTGCGAACACAAATAAATAGGATGTGCCGACTAAAGGAAGGCACGGATTGATGACCATAATAATGTGCTGTGTATGTATGGAATTCCATGCTTTATAGTGACTACAGTATCCTACATACATTACTTCCCTACAATGGAAACACAGTACATATAGTACAAGACATAAAACATGTTTTGTTGTAGTGCTGAATGTGAGAGAGACTCGTAAAGTTAATTTGAAAGGGTTTCGTTAAATTTACAGCTAGTTGATTGCACTGTAATTCACAAGTTTATATCAGTGAGTGAAATTTATTGTGTTTAACCGCGGTATACTTTTACCATTTTCTATGGCTCAGGGTCATGAGACGATTTTGGAAGGAGCTATTGCAATTCAACCTCTGGTCAGCAAAATCCATGGTTTTGACGAGTACTTTACAAATCTGACCCTGGAACACTCAAACATTAATCCCTGGTTCAATGAATTTTGGGAAGAGCATTTCAGGTACTTTTATACAGGATAATATTTTCTTTCATAATCTGTCCAAGTTCTCTAATACTCTGCAATCAATATTATGGCTTACTAGCTTTATACCCATGACTTATCTAACGCTGGGAGTTACAATTACAAGTTGTACAGATACTAAACGAGATGAAGTACTGTACTATAAATCTTGTACATAAAGTGATAAAGTATATAGATACCGACTTGTCTTTTATTGGGAGTTTGTTAGATTTTATGAAAGTTTTGGTTGTATTTACAGTTGTAAGCTGAACACGACGAACTTAACGGAGTACAATAGTAACTATAGTCAATGTAAACCCAATTTAAAAATTAACGAAGAGAAAAGATACACGCAGCAATCTTTCATTCATTTCATTCGAGATGCTGCTTACTCGTTTGCATACGCTTTACATAATATGCACTCTGACCTGTGTGGTGGACGCCCTGGTCTTTGTAAGGCTATGGAACACATAGATGGGCCGCAAATCGCCAGCTACTTGGAAAATGTCACTTTCAAAGGTAAAACCGCACATTACAACTATAGTAATAATTTGTATTGACATTTATTTCTAACAATTAGTTTAACATTCTCATGTATGTAATACAATAAGTTTGACAGGTAGATGCAATATACGTATACCTACTTTACTTCAGCCCTACGTACACCTATACAGATTACCTAGTAGATTTCCCCATAATTTATTCGTGATCCCGTTCCGTGAAAAATAGTTGTACAAACTACAAACCAGAAAAATGTTGCCACCTTGGTCTTCTGATTCTATTTAAACCTTCATTAAATTATCAGAATTCAGATTGGTTAGAAACTTTGTGTTACACCTATAGGTAAAATGGTTTATCAGGAAATTGACAATTTTTATGACATGTTCTGTGTTAGTTCTCACGGTAGCATTCGCTCTCAGAAAAATTCTGTATAAACCCTCACTTCACAAAACCTTCATAAACTTTTTCTGGGTCTTTGGTCGACAAACAATATTTTTCCAGGAAATGTCAAGTATGTCGCGGTTAAGGCGGTTACAATGACGCAAAATACATTACGCGTGATTTGCTCTAGTTCCACTTACCCACCCTGTTGAATTGTAATTAAGCGTTATCTTCTACAGCTAGGAAACGAGCTTTTCAAATAAACTACAGTGCTGTGGCAAATTACACCAAGCGTAATATACAGGGTACATCAAGCCAGCTTTTCCATTATTGATTCAAAATACTCAAACACCTTTTCAAAAAACAACAAATGCAAATGAACTATTGTGAACTGCACAAACTTTCATTTCAATGTAATTAGTAACTCTTTGCTGCAGAAAATCTCAAAGTTGTTTTCTCTCTTTTCTTACATTTAGTTAGCTTTACTTTGATGAACATAATAACGAAAGACCTGTATAAACAATATTAATTAAAGAAACAACAGTTAATTGCTTGTTGGAAAATTCCATGCATTTGTTCTGCTTTGGGTACAATTGAGAACTCTGAATGGAGCTTTGTGTTTGTACTCAAAGAGAGAAGAATACTAATAGTTCGGTGGAATAGAACAACAAAGTATAAAGAGAAAGCTTAGTTTTTGAATAACCCTGTAACACATGGTAGTTTTGCCAATACAATTGTAGATTCACAAAACAAACTTATTAAACAAGAGTTGCATAATGCTTTCATACAAATATTATGTCGTGAACCTTGGAACAAAAGAAGATTTTGACTTTGTGCGAGTGCATGTCACACAAACTTTGTTTTAACAAAAGCAACGGTTTTGTACAACCAAAATGATGCTACCTGTAAAATCATCACCCACACACAGCATCTGTCACTCCAAAGTAATTTACGAATATGTACATACCTACTCTTTAAATGTCAGTTTTGATAGTTGAACTTCTATTTGACAAAAGCATTCTGATTTGTTATTTATAATTAAATTTCTGCGGTTACACCTTTTATACATGTTTTTGCTCGTGAAAGAAATGATGCGGATGTTTTCTGTCTATTATGCAATGGGGTATAAACAGCATAATTCAGTACCTATATTATTATTAATTATCATTTGCTGTTTCAGCTCTAACTTGTTGGCAAATTTAACTTTAACCAAAGTAGCAAACTCAAGACAACCTACTCAATAATCTAAAATTTCCCATAGGTCTACCTATATTCATTACATATTTGTATACATATTTTTAATGATCGCTGTGAATTTTGTTGTTTCAGATGAAGAGGAGAAAATATTTAGATTCGATGTAGGGGACGGGCCAACCCGCTACACTATAGTGAATTTTCAGCGAAGTCCCAATAAAACTTCACATTGGGAAAAAGTTGGAAATTATTCATGTATGTTTCTTTGCTCTCTTATCTTATTATTACGTTTATTTGCTACCCAATTGCCTTAGCTGTTAGCTATATAATTATATAGCCACCGATGAATGCAATGCAATGAACTAAATGCCCAGTTGCTGCACTTGTAGCTCTGCAGAACTAATAAAATTATTGGTCGACACAATCTTCTTATCCTTTTGTGATAAAATGTAGTAATGACTTTTAGTGTTTAGATACGTGGCAAGAGAAAAAGGGTAGAATTTCAAAGTAAACATAATATGAAATACGTTTGAAATGAAAGTGAAGGAATATTAATAACAAGATAAAAGTGTACGTACTATTTGTCCCATGAACCCCAACAACTGCAGTAATCATAATTACGATTAAGGTCTTTGTTTAACATTGCCTGTAGATAACTTGTAAATAATTGGCAAGCATGTTAATTAACCTATATGAAAGCTGTCTTTGATTAGCAGCTTGTGGTAGAAGTACAACAGTAAAACTTCTTTCACAGATGAATGTGGAAGGCTTGACGTGCATGTAATATGAACAATGAGTGTAAATGTTAGGTTTCAGGAACGAAGTAATAAATATGTATGTGTACTAAATGTACTTACAGATTAAGATAAGTATAATAATATAGCAAATATTACTTATCTAGATTGCAAACTAAATTTTATGTTTTCTATGCTGCTCATGTTATCAAAAGGCCTAGACATGACAAAATATATAAGCCATAATTTGAATTCCCTTTCAAATTACAAACCACTTTATATATTGCATTTCGTACTACAACGAATTTGTATGAAGTGAATGAAGCTATAAGATTTCATTTGGCAAACAAAAGAGCTGAGGCTGGACCTCTAGTATAAGAACATGAATGAAAGTCTGAGCGAGTGAGTCCATAAAAGAACGCTTTTGGTGTTTGTTACAGTTACTAAAATGTAGTAACAGTTGGATTGGCACTATTTGGCAGTCTGCTGTATGTGGTATTATTTAAATAAGTTGAAAGGAATGCCAGAAGAATGCAAATTATACTTAGGACTATGCAGTATAAAACAGCTTTGTTGTATGTGATGTGTGTATATATAGTAGTGTAAGTGTAATTTGTAGACATAGAATAAAATAGTTCCTTTGGATTATCAAAGGCTTTTATACTACGCTCTACTAAGTAAAGTAGTGAACCGGGTAGGAAAGTGGTGTAAAGATCGGACGATATCTGTCGGAGCTGTTCAACCGGGTGTGTACTGTGTACCATAAACCTTTTTTGGAAAAATCTCTCCGTAACACACGCCATCAAGTAAAGTTAGGGCAGAAAATGTCTCCGTACTTGGAGCCACCCGGTACACTACAAGAGTTCTGAGAGAAAACGAGATTTCTTTAGGGCTCTAATACGCAACAACATTGTTGCAGTGTTAAAGCTTGAAACGGGTACTGCTTTCTGTTGTGTAGTGTGTAGTCTCGAGTTTCGAGTAAAACAAATAATAAGAAATGACTTGCTGATGGAATTCCTCCAACAGATTCACCGAGCTAGTTGCCCTTCTAACCAAATTTACAACATCTTTAGTAAAACATGTTGTGTTTTGTGTATGTGCTACAACACAGTCCTTGACTACACATTGACATACATACGCAGTACAATACAAATACTCACATTTACTAATGAACACTGTTGAGTTACTATTTCAGTTTGTGTGTACTCAAGTATGTATTCCCTAACTTCTTTCCCTATGGACTTAGAGTGTACATACATAGGCATACTACTACACAGACCTACTAATAAAACGCTGAGCTGCTATTCTTATCTTTATACTACCTAGTAAACAAGGCTTAAGCTTCTTTCTCTAATACATGGTTTAATAATGTTCTGAATTCTGATGTTTCTTTCCAAACTCGTGATGCTGCAAAACTCATAAACTCCTAGTATAAATCTGTAGCACTTCAGCTATACTATGTAGTATAGGCTTAGTCATGAATCAAATTATGTTTTTACAATATCATTTGATAGGTAGGAATTTAAGTGTCATTGCTCTTACTTATAGCGAGATTTTCATGGATTACTACCCGCTCACAAACTGGTTCTATCTTCAGTAACCTTTGTCTGCGACACTTCCTAATTGACAAATGAATCCCTAACTGGATATAAACTACTTGTGTGAATTGAATCTTTAAATACCTACATCCATTGTATTTATTACTGCAGCATTCCAGTGGTTGTGTTTTCTCGTTGTTACATGTAGTATAGGTACATGTATCTAGATCCAGTATAATGGCAGGCTTTTTATGGTAAACAAGTTTTTATTTTGGAATTCGGAGTAATATGTACAATATAAGTGTATCTACGCCATGACCACGACGAGTTAGAGTGCAAAGTGTTACTTTATGTTTTTCCTTGTTTCAGAAATGGAAGAAGAATTGTATAACTAGTAAAAACCAGTTTTATTCGGTTATAATATATTGTTCATTTGTGAGTCACGAGAGGAAAGAGAAAATAAGGAAATATGGATGGTGCATTGCATATAATAAAGTACTAACCACACAGCTAGAGCTAAAATAAAGCTAAGATTTAAGACCAAAGATTTTCTTCGTATTGTGAAATATAGAAGAAAATCTATTTCCGAGTACCTACTACTTACATATAGTACATTTCCAGCTGTCTTTTTAAGGGCAAGATCTGTAAGACGCATGTTAAGCTATGTATTTAGGCTCATTATGTGGTGGTAGGAGACGTATGTGGATGGTTAGGTTACACAAAGGTTCTTTGACTTTTTTCTACTTTTATCTGAAGTCCTTTACTTTCACTCATCTCATATCATGGACTCTTGTTGCTTTTCAATTATTGTAGCAGTCTCAAGCACCATCCATACTTATTGATGTTATGGACTGGCAGTCCATGACTGCCAAGACATCAAGCTCAAAGTGGCCACATCATTTTCTTTTACGCTAAATCCACTGAAAGAATTAAGTTTTAGTATTTCTCCGTATAGTAGTATTGAGAAAGAAGGGTTCGTCGAGTCGCCGCAGCCGCAATGTAACGCACAAATAACAGTAAAGACACAAGTTTTCTGTTTGTATTGTGTAGGATAAGCAAAGAAAAATAAATAAGCCGAAAGAAATCTCTGGAGAAAATTCGGCAACAAATGTACATACATCTCCTCGGATTGCAAACTGGATTCAGGCATAACAAATTGTAGTCAAAGATGTGAAGTCTGAATATTGGACGTCTTGGGTTTCATGAGTTTACTCCTTTTGCCTGTTATAATAAAAAAACAGTGGCCCGTACGTTATGTTATTGCTATGAACATTGTGGACTATGACTAGTTGCCTTTTAGCGTAGGTAGCTAGGTAAGCTATATGTATGTATTTTCTGTAATACAGAACAGTCTCAAGCTTCTATACGATGCGATAGAGTGAAAGGCTAAAGCAATAGTTGTGCTTTGTACTTAGGTAGACATAATGTACTAACACAGCTTTTCTTTCCTCCCAAGAGGTACCTTATCTACGTAGGTACCTATTTGCTAATGCATTAGGAAGATGATTTTTGCCTCATTTACGACATAGTTTTTCTGTCAGTGATTTACACAAGTATTGTAATATTACAGATAATAATATCGGCACAGTTTGTGTACTTGCAGTTAATGATGAAAGTGGTAGTACGTTTTAAGTAAATAAGTTAGGTCCCTAAATAAAACCTGAAAGTATCAAGTTGTAAACCCTTGAATTAGTAATCTGATAAATTTTACAGTTAAAACGAGAACAAAAAAGATCGCTATTATGTAAAAATTGTATGAAAATATTTTTCGGTTGTTTTGAAACATGGTTTTGGAAAATTCAACATGTCAAGCAATCTAATTGTATTAGGTTGTCATTTTCAAATTGCTAACATAGAGGAATAGTATATCCGTAGGGTATTTTGTACATAGGTTCCATTTCTCTACATTTGAAACTGGATGAGTGTATGACATAGGAAATTCGTTTGATAAAATATTATAACCTACGTATACTTTCACGGGCTGCATTTTATCACATAGCCTATTGAAAAGACTGTCATAATATAGCGTATAACCTTGCCCTGAGAGAACGTGAATGTTAACATGAAATTACCGTTCCTTGTCTCCAAAACAAGCAATAATTTGTTTTCATTGCACGTCTAGCGGTAGAGGTTTTATCAGTAAGTTCGAATTAGTACGGATTGGTTAGTTAGCAATCTGATTGTGAAGAATGAAGCAGTAAAAGTTGTTTTGCAGCACATTTAGACCAGATAGCAATTACATTACAGCCTTGTGTATATCACACGTGTAACATGGAAAGCAAAACAAGAGATTTCCAGAGTAGGTTAGTGTGTACTGTGTACCCGGGTTATTATTACAATCCTGGCGTACCTATAGGTATACTATTTTATTATTGTTTTTGTGATAGCAGATTCAGAGAAACCACATGCACAGTGGCATAAAAAGTCTGGCTAATTGTTAATGGTTATTTAGGTGCAGGAATTTCATTCTCTTATCTAATTACTGGTTTGGTAGGTGTGGTATAGCACCAGCTGTTGCAGTTGTGTCTTACATGTTTTCCCTGACTATTTCCTGAAATGGTACAAGTGAGCAACTATGCTCTTTTGGTACGTAATTTACTGCAGTGATGCTTCCACGACATCATTAACCAAATACACGAGACTGAAAGTAAAGAAAATAAACTTAAAATACGGCTATCCACATCCTGTAAAATAAGCTTTCATGATACACCTAGTAGTGACGTTTGTAGAATGTTATACAGGATATATACAGAAAGAGTCAAATAATATACTGTCCCGTTTGAAATAGATATCACAAAAAAGCGGTCAATATCAAGTGACACGGATTGGACGTCACTATAACTCATGTCCATTAGGTCAGTCATTATTATAATACTGATACTTTAGTATCAGTCAACGATCTCAGTCTGAAACAAACCTAACGAGTTCTTCATTACTTAGAGAATTAGTGCCAGTATATTTCTCTCTCAAAAGAAAGTCAAACTTTTGTATAGTACCTTTGAGTGCGGAGGCTTTAACGATTATTTCCGTTGTCCTCTCTGAAACCTACAAAAACACTTACTTAGTTGGTAAGGTGGGTAGGTACTCTGTAGTTTTAGCTTTTCCATTGTTTAGTCTTCAGATATATTCGTTAACCGTAGTTTGTGAGGAGTGTTTTTCAGAGGATCTTGTTGATTCAATGACAAAAACATTTTGAGCTTTCAGTAAAGCCCCGTTGAAATTTTTATACTCACGTCTGCATGGAATTAGAAGTTCAGAGGATTCGGTCGTGATGTTAGGAAAAAGGGATAAACAATTTTCATTGCTAACGGAATACATTAGTAAACTTTGAGCGAAGGCGTCTATTTATAGGAACTATGTTTTGCTTACGACTCATAAGCTTCTTAACACAGACAAAAAACGGAAAGGAGGGATGAAATCATTCGTTCTGATAATGCAGTTACCTAATAAAGCTTGTTTTACAAATATTTTGTACTTTGTAGGTTGCTTTACATAGTTAGTGAGTGGGTTTACATGCTCCAGTCAGATGCCGGTACATTAGCTGTGAGGAAAAAACTAATGAGTCTGTTACCTTGAATCGATGAGCGTTTCTACTGCATGTACACGTGAACGTGAATCTCATCGTTTCTTAAGGTTTCTTAAGGTGCCCTAATGAGCTGCAATTAGGGTATCATTAAGGGAACTATTTGAACGAAAATCCTATCTCGTCTAATTTCGTTTTGTAGTGCTAAATATATACCTACATAGGTATTTAGGTATACTTCTTTTTCTGTGTATTAGTAAACTATGCTATTAAATTTTGGGGTTACTTTTTTAGCATGCCCTTTATGGGTTATAATATGGAAGCGTTGGCTAATAATCTATTATCATGAGCTACTACATACTATAAATAAGAACTTGAAACCCGTGAAGTGCCTATTCGTGATGAAGTAAGTAAATGTCGAAACCAGAGTTTATGGAATATATAGCATTGAAATTAGATGACGGAAACCCTGAGTTAGAGCTTATATCAAGTAGGTGATGGTAGTTTAGTTATGCCAATTATAAACTTTCTTCGATAATTGGTTTAAGTTTTTCTGGAGTTTATGCTTTAAGGTATATAGGTTAGCTGTAACCTTAAGAAGGTGCTTTTAGGTAGATTTGAGTTTTGCAATATTCCTAGTTTAAGATGACGTAACCTCAACGAACAATAAGTACAAGGGTCTCAAGTTCAAATACATTCAATATGGTGCAACTTAAGAATCATAAATACTATGCATATGTATTACAGGTATACGTATCTACAAATTCCATCAATATCCATACAATCATCCATAAAACGATTTGAAATATCAATTACCATTAGTAATGTACAAAATACTTAATATTATTACTAACAATTTTCTCGTTTATTGTTCCGTTATAATATGAAAACCTTCTGTAGACTCTGATTGCACACCACAGCTCTACTAGGAGTAATGCTGATTATCGATGTATCGATAAGCGTTTATCGGTTCGATGATCTATCGATACGATGAGCTATCGATACGATG